>JAAAKG020017128.1:0-20558 GCA_010014905.2 Druon quercuslanigerum
GAGGTCATATTCGGTTTCAGCGACCCCAAAAACATAAGGGTACACTGGTCTCGCTTCTGGGACAGACCACTTTTTTTGTGGTGCTGTGTTATTATATAGCATATTTGATAATAAAAACAATTGCTCTAAATTCCTGTAAAAATTGCAAATGACACTGAAAAAAATAGTTAGTTGGGAAAGTATTCAGATTGTAAGATATGGCACTGCTATTTGGTTAGTTTGGACAACCATTTAATTAGTCGACGTCACTAACTGAATAGTTTCGGTTACTAACTGAATAGTGGAAGCAACTAATGGAATAGTTGTACCAACTAATAAAATAGTACTACCAACTAATAAAGTATCAGTAGCATATCTTACCAATTAAGTAGTTAGCTCAACTAATCATCTTTTTCAGTGTGAATCTTCCTAATCCTCAATTTTAAATTGTTCCCCTGAAATGTATCAGAAGCTTCCACTTCATATACGTAAATTATTGAGTGTTTTATTTAAAAAAATAAGTTAATGTTCAAAGTTAAAAATTCTAAATGGTTCTTCTTTGAGTGTTTTAATTTGAATTTCAGTTTTAATAACTTCAAATGAAAACTTTTGTACATTCAAGAGTTCGAATATTTCAATAACAATGATATCACAATGAAGTTTTTTCTGGAATAAAACGGTCACGCTGCTATTGGTGCAAAAATTATAGAAAATTTTGTATATGTAAAATTTTTACTAGTCAAAAATAATATGCACACTCCCTGCTCGATGCGCACATAAACTGTAAACAGCCCTGCGACGCGACGAAACAAGGAGTGCACGCTGAATGCACTGAATACACTGACTGCTCGCTTGATTGCTCGCTTGGCTGTTCGTGATTGCTCACAATCTCTCGTTGACTCATACTGACTCGCTCACGATTTCAAAACAGTTTAAGAGATTTGTGCTGATTTTACTTGATTTTCGCTCATTTCAAAAGATCCGATTTTTTCGAAAGATCCACGTCACAAAGTGTTATGCTTGTTACATTTGATTCCATGTCGATTTCAAACGCTAAAACCCCTTGATTCGAGAGTGAATGGCCTTTCGTAGGTTTTATGAAATTTTTAGTCATTCATAAGAAACACTAGAACCACAAACACTCACGCAGACTGGTGTGTGTGGACCAAGTGCAGCCAATCCTAGTCAGCAGTTCCTAGATATGTGTGGCTATCTTCTGAGCTGTCTTAGAATTTTTTCCCCAATTATTCGTAATATTTTTGTAATAATTGATGAAAAAAGTGATGAATCAATTCTAAATTTTCACACTGAGTTCGTCCATTCTTTTTCCAATTTCGTAGACTAATTACGAAAATTTATCAATATCCGATTAATTTTTCTCTTGTTCGTGACATTGCTACTAGTTTGTGACTTTTACAAATAAATTTGGGGGTATGTCTCGAAAACCTTCATATAATTGTTGTTGAAACCTTGATTTTCTTTTTATTACTTAAAGTATTTTAATGGTTTATTGTAAAATTATAGGCAGACGTGAAGTCTCTGCAATATAATATCAAATTGGAAACTCTTACGAATTATAATCCTCTGTATAATGGTCAGTTCCTTTTTTTCATTTCCGTTCCTTTTTATTTTAAGTTAATATAATAACACCCCAACCTCATTACCATGCGGTGTCTCAAGCTCACTTTGTACATGGATATGCAGATTTTCTCCTTTGTTTTTAACAATTCCCTGAAAAAAGACTTAGAGGAACCATAGTTCAATTAATGCACATTTCTTCAGGGAAATAAATAATGTTGAAAACCCTTAAAGGCTGAATCTCGATTTTTGTATCGTTTAATAAGAGATTTTTTTAAATTAAATCTAAAATATCAGGATTTTTTGTCGAGTGTTAAATACCAGTTGAAAAGTGACAAAAATGATAAAAGACATTCAGTTACCTATCAGCGGTGTTTTTTTTATAATGAAGCGTCTACTTATGGCAAGAAAGTGTAATTTTTCAAATAAATATTAGAAGAAGATGAATTTTTTATCATTTTTCTAGTCTCTTTTCCGTGCGGTACTACAAACACTGTAACTTGGATTGAAGGAGGCTGGATTTACGCCATTGCGAGAATTGTTGCTACGGAGGTTTCGCAATGAGACAGGAGATTGCGGTGTGAAGAGAGGGTTGCTCAACCATGCCTGGAATACCAGCAGCTTAGCGACAAAGGGGCAGTGCGTGAGTATTCACGAGCGTATATTGCCTAATATTATGTATTACAATTGTAAATGGTTCGCACGGCCCTGACTTTTTACGTTTGGACGGTCTGTATGGAGTGTCAAGGCCAAAGCAATCAATGCACCAAATCGTTGTTCATTCCAAGTTGCAGAATTTAAATGTATTTCAAATGGTCACAATGTCTGAACTACCAAATGAGGTTCGGTTGTTATTAGAACTTTGACTACCATCATGCGTTTTAAAAAATTTGTTCATTACGACAACAATATTCCGGACAGACCTACAGAGGTAGGGGCTCACATTTGTAGTGGTGACGGCTGATGTGTCACAACTTCCGCCAGAGGATTACATCCACTCCCTAGTGAAGAACAAGTATTGAAAATTATACTATAGCAAAAATCACAGGTAGGTATTATTATATCATTAAGCTGAATCCCTGTCAGGATAAGCTAACCCACTCGGTTCTAGCCGGGGGTCAAGGAATTAATATGAGAAAAGTGAGAGAGGTATGTGTAGGACGAGGTATAAGGGAGAGGGCGGGCTAGGTTTTGAGACCAATCTCGAATTCCCGCTTGTTGCTTATTGAAATAACACGTTCGTTCCGCAACACTGTTCTGAACTGGGTCGCTGATCAATCTCTATAGCAATCACCGCAAGCGAAAAGTTTTACAAAATCATCGTGTCTCATAGATCACACAAACCCCACCCCCTCTTCATCCCTCTCACTCCCTCAACCTCCCTCTCTCCCTCCAATCACCCACTTCGTCATGCATGTCTTATAAACTATTTGGTGCCATGCTTTCCTGTCCTGGCATACCTCTTTAGATTCCTTTACATCCATACATTTTCTCATGTAATCTCTTGTGTTTCTATGCTTTTTTATCTCTTTTCAACTAAGGGTCTTATTCGAATATTTCCACCATTGTTTCCGCGGTCTGCCTCTGACTGCGCTACCATTTACATTAACTAACAAAAATTGTATCACCAGTTGTTTTCCTACCATTCCCTCAACACGCCCAAACCAAATCAACATTATTTCTTCCCTCTTGTCAAACAGTGTTTCCTCTACACAGGGTAGTCACACCCGCACCCTCTCAATTTTCGGGCTTTCTATAGTCCACTGAATGATGCCCCAAATGCGCTCAAATGTGCCACCGATAAAAAACTTTTGCGCCACAAAACTGTAGAAGATATATCGGGTGCTATGTGGAAAGGTGATACCCCCCCCCCCTTATTTGAAAAATCCGAGTTTAAATCACATGACCTTGAAGATCTTCAAATGCGCTCATATGCGCAATAAAGAACAAATTTTGCGCCACATTGATAACCGAGTTATCAACGATCAAAATGGGAGAGACTTGTGTCGTTTTTCTAAACTAATAACATTTTTTCAAATTCATCATAGCTACCTGCCATAACTTCAAAAGCGCTTAAGTGCTAGCGCTAGCTACTTAACGGGGGGGGGTCTAACGCAGGTGTTAAATCTTCAGCAGTGATGTGCAATATAAAGTTGCGGACATGGATTCATTCGTCCTCAAATGCGCTCATGTGTGGCATACTTTTTTTTGAAAATATTGAAAATTGTTCAAGATATGGAGGTAACCAAATTTTACGAAGTGATGACAAACGAAATAAAAAGTTTGCAATCCGCATTGACAAAGGGAGTTTCCTATGGGGTTTCCATTTCCGCAACTTTATACTGAACATGACTGTTGAAGATTTAACATCTGCGTTACACTGCCCCCCCCCCCTATGATATCTTTGTTAATTAGATAGAGCCGCATTTTTTAGTGATGGTGCATTTGAGCACATTTTAAGTTATGACAGATATTATTATTATTACACCATTTAGCCGTTTCCCTTTCGGGGTAGACGTGACTCACTCGGTAGGGAAGGAAGTAGTGTGAGGAAGGGGTTATAGAATTTTTAAATTGATATAGAATTCTCGTGTTATTTATTTAAATAACACGCTCATTCCGCAACACTGCTTCGACCCAGGTTGCTGATAAATCTCTCTAGCAATCACCCCAAGTGAAGATCCTCACATTTAGTCTACTAACACTCTTCTTATTATAGCTATGATGAATTTAAAAAAATGTTATTAATTTAGAAAAATTACACCGCCCCGCCGCCCACTTTGATCGCTGGTAACTTGGTTATCAATGTGTCGCAAAATTGTTTCTTTATGGCGCCAATGAGCGCATTTGAAGATCTTCAAGTTCGTGTGATTTAGACTTTGATTTTTCAAATGGGGGCTATACCGTGACCCCCCCCCCCCCCGTAACACCTACAGTTAATAATAACTCCTACAGTTTTGTGACGTAAAATCTGTTATCGGTGGCGCATTTGAGCGCATTTGGGGTGCGATTCTGTGGTCTATAGAAAACTTGAAAATTAAGAGTGGGAGGGGGGGGGGGCTGGTATGAATGAAATCCTCTACTCCATATTTTTTGAGAATCCTTGCATTATTGATTTTGTCCATTAGCGGTTTACTGCATACGATTCGCAGGAATATTATGCCAACAGCGTTAGCTGCTGTTCTTATCCTTTTCATGGTAGGTTAAGGTCTCGGTACCGTACATCACCGTGAGTGCAAGTATGGAATTGTATATTGTATTTTAACATTATTTGTTATATTTTTATTTCTGGTATTAGTGCATGCACTGCCGATAACCTTTCTACCCTTATTTATACGCCTTGAAGTTGCTCCATCAATATTTTCGTTAGTATTAAAAAAAAGGTCAAATATAGAAGTAATTATCAACTTGCTCTATCCTTTCTTTATCTAAAGTATACTGCATACTATCTTCTCACCTGTTCCCTCAAGTATCATAACTTTGTTTTATTTAAGCTAATTTGAAGGGAATTGTTCATCAGGCTAGTATTCAGTTTGTACAATATTTTCTGTAAAGTCTCAACTGATTCCTGCTTTACAAACATTCCAACTGCAAACGCTAACTCATGCACATTCATTGTCCCGAGATCCACATCTTTTTCGTCAAAGACGACCATTCTCAGACAGTTATCTTTTTAGGTTGGAAATCCAACTGCTAGGCTTCATAATCTGCTTTTTTTCAGTAAAACATACAAAAGTTTTCTTGAAATAGCGTTCCTATGGTTAGAAAATTTAATTATTTCGGTGGAATATTTGCATTTTCGGGTATAAAATGAATAGAGGATTCAGTTAAAAATGCAAATATTCAGTTCAAAATTCATATTTTCTAAACCAAACTGCAACTCTGTAGTAGAAAGCTTGTCTTTCTCGCTTTCATGTTCAACAAATAGGTTAAAATTTGTTTTCTTCATAGACTTAGAATTATTTCTCAAATAATCAACTATTTTGCTTCAAACATTTTTATTCTTTATTTAATTCGACCTATTTTTGATTTAAAATCAAAGAATTTTATTGTTTAAGATATAAACTGTTACATTTTTCCCTGAGAATTCATATTTATTGGTTGAAAATTCAAGCACTTTCAAAATTCATCTGTTCACTTGGAATATCATTTTAATGGATTAAGAATTCAAGTATTTCGGTAGAAAATTAATATTTTCAGGTGCAAAATAAATAGAATATTTGATTGAATATTTAAATATTTTATTCAAAATGCGTTAATTTTTTTGCTGAAAATTAGTTCTATAACTGAAAAGGTATTTTTTTTTAAAAATATTTATTTTTTAAAAAAATCATCGTTTTAGTTCAAAATTAATGAAAAAAATTCAATAAATATTTTCTGTAAAAAATTCAATTATTACACTTTTGGTTAAAAATTGACTTCTTACACTGAAAATTTAACAATTTAAGTGTTGGTAGAAAAATGATCTTTTTTAGTAGCAAATTCATCATTTCGGTTTGAACAGTCATCTCTTTTGGTCGAAATTTCATCTTCTTTAGTGAAAAATGCAACTTTCTGCTTAAAATTAGGAACTTTGCGTTAAGGGTTTTATCCTTTTGTTAAAAACTTGTTGTTTTTATTGAAAATTAATTTCTTAACTGAAAATTTAACTATTTCATATTTGGTGGCAATGTAATCATTTCTAGTTAAAAATTAAACTATTTGGTCGAAAATTCACCTGTTTTGTTATAAAACTAAAAATGTTAGGTTTTCAAAGCGTTTCAAATTAAATTAAATATACTGACTACATTAATTTTGTTTAAAAGAATATACTTCAATCTAAGACTTGCCAAGAATATTCAATAAACTGAATGCGAGCATGAAGAGCATAGGCCTCAAAATTAACGTTAATAAAACAAAAACTATAGTGTTCGAAGGAAAGAGTGTGAAGACAATATGCAATATGGTAGCTTTTTTACTAGGTACTTATTTACTATTTTTGTTTCGAATTTTGTTTACCCTAAATCATTTAGTAGGATTAGAAATGAAAGTCCGTCGCAAAAAATTTTTTAAATTTTTATTTTTTATGGGGTTAACTACCCTTACACACCACCCATTATTGAAACATGCCGAATACAAATTTGATTGTCGATATATAAAAATATAAAAACGTCCAAAATCCTCATTATTAATTCCAAGAATGATAGAGTAGGTAAAAATGTTCGGCAAGACCCCTAAAAACCACCCCTACGATATGCATGCCTAAAATATTAAAAATGACAAGTTTGATTGTCGATAATTAAAAATACAAAAACGTCAAAAAACCTCATTATTAATCCCACGAATTATAGAGTAGGTGAGAATGTTCGTTCATTTTTAACATAACGTAGCATACCGTAGGGCTGGTTTTTAGACATGTAAAATAAATAAAATATCGACAATCAAACTTGCATCAGACAAGTTTTTCCGACAGAATATTATTTTTTGTCCTTCTAATTGATTTAAACAAAAAAAAAATTAAAAAATAATGTTTTTAAATTTCGTTCTAATGAACGATCGTAAATTCAAGTACATAAAAACGAAGTAGAAAATAAAGAAAGTTTTACCAAATGAAATTTGTAAACTGAACCTCATCCCGGGTTTTCATCAAAAAAGGGTCCTCGAAAAAATGTAATTATAGGATTCTTTTTTCTAAACTGGCTATCTTACTTTTTATATTTTAAAAAGCAAATCTGAAATAGCCAATAGCTAAGTTTCCTTTATGTTCCAAGTCTATATATTTGTGTGTAATGTACTTCCAAAAGAGGGAATTTTCCTAAAATGATAGGATAAATTACTCAAAATTGTTGCAAGAATCTGGAATCAGTTCAAGCCTTTACTGGAGCTAGATTCTAGTTAAAACCACCCACCTTAAATAATTTAAACTATCAATTTAGACATGTCCGAAGTTACCTTACATATCCGAAATTACTCTATTTAACAGTATATCACTCAGACGAAAAGCTGTGTTGAAGCAAAAGCATCGTCCTCTTGTGTGTTTTGTTTTGAACCATAAAAATATTTTTTTTACACAAAGAGAATTATTTGGCTACAAGATAAGGTGAAGTTAGTCGTATAACAATAATTTTTGCTGCAAAAGGATTCCTATTTAGTTTAGACCAATGAAAATCCTCTCAACCTTAAATTTGAAAGGAAATTCCAATTACATGAAGAAACATCCTTTTGTAACCGAAGGACATTTCTCCAAGTGTATGATGATATTGAAAAAATGGTATCCCTTTGAGTACTATATATAGCCCCTCATCCTTGGGGAGAGAATCTAAAGGAATATTTGTATGCACAAATCGAATCGCCGTAGGATATCTATAAGATGTAGTGAATGTAAACATTCAAAGAAATGTGTAGATGGGGGTTTGTGATTTGTGATAAGGGTGAATTTTTCCCAGCAGCAACTGAAACGTATTTTTTGAGAATGGATATAAATTTCGAACAAATCGCAAAAAATGTATAACTTTTACTTATCAAAAAATCAGAAAGATAATTTTTATTTTAAGGATGAGAGTGAAATTACGATCCAGTAACCTTGTTGTACCTATATTAATTTATGTGAGATAGATATACGCGTTCTGGTCTAGTATGTCTACTGAGCTCATACTCAACTTACTTACAATGCAAATATATGCAAATCGATTCAAATAAACTGCTTATTATCTCTTTATTTTATCTTAACCACAAGTAATTGCATTTCCAATAAGCTTCAATTAATCACTTAGTATCAGAGTGAAACTTCTGGTTCTCTCGAATAGTACACACTTTTTTCTCGATAAGTGGTATATATAATAGTTACTGATACAAAAAAAATGTTCTATCTGTATGAAAGTTCAGAAGATATATAACATTACATAAGCGATAATATCTGCATATTTTTTTCTATTCAAATTTCACTGAAATGATTACCCAATTTGAGTACGAAATGCGGCTAATTCAAGTGAGTATTTGTTCATCATAAGCTTATTTACAATTATGTATGCTTAAGTAGATATGTAAAGAAAATTATTACAAAAAAGCGTTCATCATAAACAATTTTTCAAAAATAGTAATTCTAATAGTAGTCTAATAGTAATTCTAGTAGTCTAGTAGTCTAGTAGTCTAATAGTAATTCTAATAGTAATAGTAATAAAATAGTAATTATAATATTATTATATTATTATATTATTATACAGTAAATTAAATAGATAATTGACGCTTATTTATAAGGATTTTCTTCGCTTATCTCCATAAGTATGCATAATTATAAATAAAATTATGATAAAATACATCGTCTATGTTCTGTATAATTTTCCGTTATGATCTGACGTTTTCGACTACTATGTTAATTTTGCTGTAAAAATTGACAATTTCGCGATTAGCAACCTATAAATATTATCCATTATTTCTTCTTTCATGTGGTTCATTTTAAATTTAGAAATAAAAATAAATACAGGTTGAGATTGAAAATTTTTGTAACGCGCGCCGCCAATACTATTTACAGTTTCACGTAAAGCGCGTTAAAACACATCTCTTCCTAAATCTATTAAATTTAGGAAGTACTATGAACTTTAGACTTTTTAGCAACATTTTTTTAAGTAATTTTTTTATTCTGCCTGTTAACTATTAAATGGAAATTATTAAAAATAATAATCGCTGGGGGATTATATTGACCCTCAATAATAAATGTTGTAGAAACTTGTTGATGTAAGTTGTTGGCTTTAGGGTCAAGTGAATTGAAACTAATTAGGTCGTTTCAAACGTTTCGGTACATAATGGTGGCCCTCATCAGTTTTATTAAATCTTTGAAAAGTACATGATATCTTGTAGGTACGCGTTTTTACATCTGGAAGCATTATTTTTTGATTAATATCTCAGATGAGAAATGATAAAATTACTTAATTTTAAGTTTAAATTTAATTAAATTTAATCTTGCAGTAATCCTAAAACATTGTTTTATTTTAGCGAAGTACAACAAATATTTATTTTGTTATTTTTGAAAAATTTTATCTGTTTATACGAAGAATGCAAGTTATTCTTCAATCATTGTATTGTGACGTAATTTGGTAACAAAATATTGACATTGGAGACAGGCGCAGCTAAATATCGCTGTTCTAAAGTTACTAAATTGACAAAAAAACTTTTTCCATTAAAAAATATATTGAAAAAGAGAGACATGTTTCTTTAATGAAAAACTTTTTTATTTATATTTTACTTTATTTTTATTTATTCATTTATTATTATTATTATTTAAAATAAATTTGTTTACGGAAAATTATATTTTTTTAATAACTTTGCATTAAAGCTTTATCTATATGTATGAACTACAACATTTTTGATAATCTAACATTATATTTCTTTGCCAGAAAAAATTGGGTTGAATTTTATGTTTTGTATAAACAGATAAAATTTTTTTTTAAATAACAAGCAAAAAAATTTTTGTGCTTCGCTAAAATAAAACAATGTTTTAAGATTACTGCAAGATTTATCAATAATTATTTATGAAATTAAATGAAATTCAAACTTAAAATTATGTAATTTTATAACTTCACATCTGAGATATTAATAAAAAAATAATGCTTCCAAATGTAAAACTGCGTACCTACAAGATATCATGTACTTTTCACAGATTTAATAAAATTCACTGATGAGGGCCACCATTGTGTGCCGAAACTTTTAAAACAAATTAATTAGTTTGAATTGACCTGACCCTTAAGCCAACAACTTACAAAAACAATTTCTGCAAAAATTATTTAAAATGTTTTTTAAGATGTAGACTAGATTATTTTTACATGCTCAGCCTAATGTGAATGAATTAGGGGGTAAGCCTCAACCAAGCTTTACCCGAAAAAGGTATTACAAAATCTTTTTTGTTGCAGACTATTATTTTTGCATAGTATGCGCATATTTTGCGCAAAACAAAATAACCGTGGAAGCGCTTTTTACAAAATTTAGAACTTTCTTTAGAAACAAAAAATAAAATTTACAATAAAAAACTTTTTTTACTCAGGGATTGTTAGGAACTAAATATAAAGTCAAAACAGTTTTACAACATTTTTTGTAAAATTATAAATGTTTAATCTACAATATATTCCTAGAGTGCAAAAGTTTATTAAAAAATTATATAACTGGACTTTTTTTTCATTCTATCCTATGATGTTCGAATAGATTTTATATAAAAATAAAAAATCGTGGAAGCGCTTTTTTATAAAAAATATTTTTTTTTTATTTTGCTCATTTCTGTATTTAAAATGTAATAGGCTTATTTTGGGTTGAAAATTGAGAATCTTTTCTTGTTGAAAAGTAATTTTATGGCAAGCTAAAGTAGTATCCAATAAATATCATCTAACTTCAAGGATCTTTGGATTAAAGTTGGTTGCCGCTCACCATGATTAGTTTTATATAAAATTTGATTTTGCCCCTCTGTCTGTCTGTCTGTGGGAACGATAAATTTCGAAAGACTGAGCTGATTGGATTGCGCTTTAACACACGTTGTTTTAACCAACAATTCCGGTTCCACTCATCGAAAATGCTTTTCAAGGAATTAAAAATGCTATTTTCCAGGAAAAACATATGAGACATGAAGAAATAAGTGGAAAACTTATTCATCTCAAAAAAAATGCACACATTTTCTTGTGATTTTTTTTTTGTAAGACATATATTTCTCATTTTAAAAGCAAAGAATGAGATTAAAAATAAAAAAATCTATTTTTTGGTAATATTATGCAAGATGCGAAAAAAGGTGAATAGATAAAAAAATTTAAAGAAAAAAACCTAAAATTTTTTTTTTTTTTTTAAAAAAGATGAACAAAATTAGTCATTGAAACGAAAATTTGTTTATCTTTTTTGTCTTTTTCGGACAAAGTACAAAACTTTTTTAATCTCCCCAAGTGATATTTTACTTTTGGGCGAGATAGAAGACTTTCCAAAAGATTTAAAGTAGACAAACCATTTGCTGCAAAATTCGAAAGTCAGCGAAGTAAACAATTGCCGAAAGTGATTATAAAAAATTTTACACATAGCGTTCCTATCATAACTTAATATTATGAATAATGTGATAATAAACACCTTATTAAAATTAATTTTCATGCCTTTTCCTTATATAAGAGTTGAATAGATTGACCAGAACTCTCACTCAAATAGAAAATTAATATCAGTAACCAAATTGTATTGGTTCGTAATTGTAGTTGCACCTCCTTCAATTGTAAAATTATTAACATGTTTATTTTTCTAACTCGAAATTGTGCAATTTATCGACTTGTAGAAAGCATTATTATTGGTTCAAAATCATAATTTCACGAAGAAAATTAGCCCGGTCGGGCAACGTCTTCTATTCTCCACATTGAGGTTGAAAATTTAATTTAGAATATCGATATAATTTTTCTGACCCGCATATAATTAATTTATATTCCCGATGTTAAATTCTACAGATTACTTGTTCTAATCAATTCTGAAAAAACGATCAAAAATGTACCTCGGCCCGGATTTGAGCCAGGAATGACACGTGTTAATTTCTTTTCAAATGTGAAATTATAGTGAATGATTTGAATCTAAATAAATTCACTTAATCTGAATATAATTTAAAAAATTGATGTGACTTTCTCCACCCGGTTAAAGATATGGCAGACCTTCACCATTCTAGGGAAATAGGACAAACAAAATAAGATTTACTCAGGCGCCAGTAGCATAATTGTTTAATGTTTCATTCTTGTATAGCTGCATTCCTGGTTCAAATCAGGATCAAGGTACATTTTTTCTCGTTTCTCCAAAAACTATTATACCAAGTAATCACCACAATTTAATACCCAGCAATAATTAATTAAAATGGTCGGCAAATTAACATCATTATTCCAGATTATATTCAGATTAGGTGCTTGTATTCAGAACAGAATTTATCACATAGATATGTGAATGCTAATGTTTTCTTTGACTCCTTAATAATTATTATAAACTAAAATACTGATTTGCTTTAATTGCAAGTGCACTGACTGAAATTGCTAATAATATTAGGAAAAACGAATACAAATTGCGGTTTAAAATACTAATACTTGAAATTTCGCATTACGAATTTTAAAGTGAAAATCCATTACTATTTTTTACTTTACATGTGTGTATCAAAATAATACCTTATTATTAATAATTTTTGTTCAATTTTTTCGAAATTTGATTTTGCATTGAACAAGACCTTTCAGTATGATTTTGCATTTGAAGAATTTTATCATTTTCGAACATATATGGACTTCAAGACCGGGATTCCTTCATTTATTCCTGAAACTCGGAAAGTTACATATTAAAAATATACTCTAATTAGTGTTGAGGAAAGGATTTACAATTTCCATTGTGATGATTATCAGTAAAAAATTCTCAGAGTCAAATAGATGAAAGAGTAGATAATGACTGAATTGCTTTATTTCAGCGCAACTTGTTTACGTGAATTAATCGAGGTGAGTAGCGGTGTTTTAAGACAAGCTCAAGAAGTTTGCATTAAGGGTTTAATTAAATCATCATAATAACGCGTACAAATCCTTCGAAAAGAATAATGTGCATGTTTAATGTGAAAGAAAACCATATAAGGTCGTAAGCAACACGCGCATATAAGCTGGGGCGAGGGTCATGTAAAAATCGAATGATTTAGCCGTCGGTCGATGAATATTGTGACGGCGTGGAACGAGGTACAAGTCTCGCGGTGTTACCGGGCCAATAAATTTCAGAAATTATAATTCAAACCCAAGATGCTCGTGCGAGGAACGATTCATATATCCCTGAGGGTTTATAATCAGGGCTGCTACAAAATCCGAATTTAAAAATTCCCTAACTTTCCCTGATTTTCCCCTGAAAAATTATTCATTTTCTCTGATAGTTATCAATTTTTATTTCAGATATTAAAACAAATTCAAACCTAGAAACTCGATAATATCAATAAAACGAAACTTCTTTGTTCGAAAATTTATCTAAGACTTTTTGTGCAAAACAGTGAGATGGTTTGAGAGGAGAACAAGTTTTGTGAAATTTTACTGTCTCATATGATGAAACTTCAACCAAACAAATAAATTTTAAAGCAAATAGTTGAATTTTCAAACAAAAAGATTAATTTTTAACCAAGAAGGTTCATTTTCTACAAAAAACGAATTTTTAAGAAAAGACATGTACTTTCAATCAAAAAATTAAACCGTTGAATTTTAAAGTACAAGAGAAAATAATTTTTAACGAAACAACTTAATTAGTTTCGATTCACCTGACCCTAAAGCTAACAACTTACATCAACAATTTCTACAAAATCTAAATAGTAAACCCTGAGCAAAAAATGAATTTTTAACAAAGTAATTCAATTTTTAACGAAAAACATGCATTTTCAGCCAAAAATATTATTTTTCAACACTTTTTAAAATTATTTTTCGGCAAAATAAGATGTATTTGCAATTATTTTTAAATAAAATAATTAATTTTTAACTCAAAAGAGGAATTTTCAACCAAATAGTTAAATATTTAACAAACGCAACATTTCTCAGTCCATAAAGAAAAAAAATTAATTTAAAGTTTTCTGATTTTGAACAAATTTGTTCAATTTCCAATAAAAAAAATCAATTGTTTGCCTAAAATGACAAACTTGTATCAATTTTCACTTAAAAGAATTAACAAAAAAAGGGGAATTTGCAACAAAATAATTGAATTTTCAACAACAAAAAAACTTTCATCTAAAGTTTTATAACCGAAAATATTAATTTTTAACAGAAAAGTGGATTTTAACCTAAACTGTTGAATTTCAAATAAAAAAAAAGGTTTTACTAAAAGAGTGTTGAATTTTCAAAGAAAAAATAAACATTTTTACCAGACTAATTTAATTTTTGAATAGAAAAATAATTTTCAATAAAAATAATAAAAGAGATCAAAAATATCCACTTTCAAGCAAAAATGAAATAGATACAATTAAAGTTTAAAAACTTAATATTAAATCGCAGAAAACTAATTTAAAAAAAAAAATCGTGAATTATTATGGTAAATCTTTGAGACCAAAATTAATTTTGATCATCATTGTTCAATTACCAAGCAAAAAGTCCATTCCCTAGCAAAAAAGGAAAATTAAAAAAAATACATGAATTTTAAACGATATACGATCAATTTCCAACCAAAAATAGAATAGTTAAATTTTAAGTTAAAATATTTCAACGAGGTAAAAAAACAGTTTTTCACATAATGAATAGAAGAAATTTTAACTGCAATGAAACAGTTAAATTTTCAGTTAAAAAATTAATTTTTAACATGTATCAAGTCAGTTATTTTCAACCAAAAATTTAATTTTCAGCTGAAGAGATAAATCTTTCACCAAGAAGAATAATTTTGTACAATAAAAGATGCATTTTGAACAAAACACATGAATTTTGAATAAAATATTTGAACAATTAAACAAAGAGATAAACTTTCTCCTAAAATAATTAATTTTGAACCAAGCAATGAATAATTTAACCAAATAGTTGAATTTTCGAACAAAAAGACGAATGTTCAATCAAATACATCAATTTCCAACTACAAAAGAAACAATGTTAAATTTTAAATTAAAATCTGACTTTTTAACAGAATAGTTAAAATTTGTAATAAAGGAATGAATTTTTAACCATTACAATACATTTTTAACCGAAAAGATTAATTTCCTACGTAAAAAGATGAATATTGAGCAAAATAGAGGCATTTCCAACAAAATAGATTTTAATGTATGCCTTGTAAGACCTAGCAAAGTAATGAGTGTATTTTTGAAAAAGGACACTTTTTCGATCCCTCTAGTAGCTTAAGGGAAAAGCACCCGGCCAGCGATCGGAAGTTCCGAGGCTCGATTCCCAGATGAGCGAAGGAAAAGATCTTTTTTCTGAACAAAAATTTTATTTAAAGAATGTTTAATTCATAGCTACATCTAGCCTGAAAAGGCGTTAAGAATATCTGATATTCTCATATGATAATACAGATTCCTTGAAAAATATTTAAATGAATTTTTAACCAAAAAGCTGAATTTTCGCCGAAAATTTTAATTTGCAACTAAGAAGATGGAGTTCCAACCAAATATGCAATAATTAAATTTTCGGTTAAAAAGATTATTTTTCAAGGACAGCAACAAAAAATCATTTTTATTTTCAAGCAAAATAACCAAATTTGCTTCAACTTCATTTTATCGAAAATTCTCTGTCTCTATGATATTGTATTTGAGATTCCCTGACTTTGCCGAATTTCTTGACCTGTTACAACGGTTTCTAATTAAAGCTTCACCTGAATAATGCGTACGATGCTAAGGAACAGAAAGGGGCGCCATTATCTATCGACCCTGCTTTATTTTAATCGCGTATTATGGGTTTCCGTAAAAGCTTGCCCTTGATCGCGATGGAAACGGTGTAGGCACGGCAGTAAACGTCAAATGGTGTTAAGTTCTATTCCATGATCGTTGCACATGCTTCGTGCCGTCTTGTGACCATTATCATACCTTGTCACGAATGCGAACTATTGTTAAGCACGCTACTACATTTCCGGAACTTGCAAAGTGATTACTTTTCATAAAGAGGGGCTAAGCTTAGTCTGCTTTAAAAAAAACGAAACTAGCTAAGACATTCCGAATGCATTGTAAATTTATTAGATGCAGGAAGGAACTATTTAGGCCGTAATAGAATTCCGTCAAATTAATTTTTTATTTTAAAACCGCGGATGTAAATAAATATCCCAAGGATCACAGCGATTTAGTAGCTGTTTATTGAAAAGAAGGCGTTGAGTTGGTTTGATCATGTTAAGAGAATGTTTGGCGAACGCTTGTCGAACAAAGAATATTCAGGCAAAGTAAATGGTAGCGTGCCCATAAGTAGACCAAGAAAAGAATCGATAGACAAAACTGAGGATTCTTGGATTTAAAACCGCGGCTAGAAATAACTATCCGAGGGAACGCAGCAGTTGAGTAGTTCTTTATTGAAAAAAAATTTGTTGAGTGGGTTCAGTGGTGCTACAAGAATGGTTGGCGAACGCTTGTCGAACCAAGAGTATTAAGGTAAAGTGTATGGTAGCGTGCCCATAAGTAGACCGAGGAAAGAATCGACAGACAAAACTAAGGATTCTTCAATTTAAAACCGCGGCTAGAAATAACTATCCGAGGGTTGTGTAGTTTATTAATGAAAGAAATTTGTTAAGTGGGTGTATTGATGTTACGAGAATGGTTGGCGAACACTTTTCAAACCAAGAATATTTAGGTGAAGTGAATGGTAGCGTGCCCAGAAGTAGACCGAGGAAGGAATCGACAGAACAAACTAAGGATTCTTCAAGTTTACACCGCGGCTGGAAATAACTATCCCAAAGATCACAGCGAGTCAGTAGCTCTTTATTGAAAAGAATGTGTTGAGTTGGTTTGATCATGTTAAGAGAATGCTTGGCGAACGCTTGTCGAACAAAGAATATTCAGGCAAAGTGAATGGTAGGACGCCCAGAAGTAGACCCAGAAAAGAATCGACAGACAAAACTAAGGATTCTTTAATTTTAAACCGTGGCTAGTTCTTAAATAAAATAAATTTTTTCAGTGGGTTTAGTGATGTTACTAGAATGGTTGGCGAACGCTTGTCGAACCAAGAATTTTAAGGTAAGTAACTCACCTCGAAAAAACGCTGTTTTCGCGATTTTCTTTTTAGATTATGTATGAATATTAAGATGTAGGATTTATTTGGCTTAGTAAATGTACTCTTGAAATAGCATAAATAATTTTTTTTTTCATTTTATACAGTTTTTATACTTAAAAATGACAGTCGAACGCAACGCCTCGAAAAGTAGGTAGGTCCGGCTTGTTGATAAAATCTCGGAGCAGGGTTATCTGAAACCAAAAAATCAAAAAATTTTGACTTCAGTATGACAATGGCTATTTTCTCTATGATTTTTTTTTAGTTATGTCAAAAAATAACTAAATTTTTTTCGAAAAACGGTGAAAAAACGCGCTTTTTTATTTATTTTTTTCGTTTTTTGTCCGCTATCTAGTTATTTTTTGACATAATTAAAAAAAATCATAGAGAAAATAGCATTGTATTTTAAGAGTGCATTTACTAAGCCTAATAAATCCTACATCATAATATTTATACATAATCTAAACAAAAATCACGAAAACAGCGTTTTTTCGAGATGAGTTACTGGGTAGACCCCTTAAGGTAAAGTGAATGGTAGCGTGCCCAGAAGTAGACCGAGGAAAGAATCGACAGAAAAAAAACTGAGGATCGGAAATTTTTCCGGACGAGCAGGGTAAACTCGAGGTAAATACACCAGACTGAAGTTAACTTTCCCTGGTCAATTGTAGATATTTGAGACAGCACGTTACAGGTCTGCAACCACGAAAGTTTACTTTAGTTAAGAGACTCGTGTCATCTCTTTAAAATGTAAAATTATAGTGAATAATTTCCATCTAAATAAATTCACGTAATCTGAATATAATTTAGAAATTGATGTCACTTTCTCGACCTGGTTAAAGATGATGCAGACCTTCACCATCCTGTGGAAATAGGACAATGAAAACAAGATTTTCTCAGGTGCCAGTGGCGTAATTGTTTAATGTTTCATTCTTGTATAGTTGCGTTCCCGGTTCAAATCCGGACCAAGGTACATTTTCTCTCGTTTTTCCAAAAACTATTATACCAAGTAATCGCCACAATTGAATGCCCAGCAATTAATAATTAAACTGGTCGACAAATGAACATCATTTATCCAAATTATATGTAGATTATGTGTTTGTATACAGACCGAAAATGATAACAAGTTGATAACAAGTTTAGGAAAAATGAATAGAAATTGTGGTTTAAAATATTAACACGTGAAATTTCACATTACCATTTTTTAATTGAAAATCCATTACTAGTTTTTATTTTACATATGTATATCAAAATAATAATGGTAGCGTGCGTAGAAGTAGACCGAGGAAAAAATGGACAGAAAAAACTGAGAGCCCGAAATTTTGCAGGTCTAGCAGGGTAAACTCGCGGTGAGTGCACCAAATTAATGTAAACTTTCTGTAGTGAATCGCAGATATCTGCAACGGGCTCCGCTAGAGATATCACGTTACAGACCTGTAACCGCGGAAAGTTTACTTCAGTTAGGAGTGAACGATTACCTGCTACGCTTCGCCTCCTCCCGTCCATTTTTTCTAAGTAAAGCGCCACAGAAATACAAGAGCTTGAATGAAGAGATGTTTGAATGTGAATGAAGCAAAAGTGGTATGACAGGATAGGGACGTGTAAAGGGAAACCGTTCACAATAAATATGTGACGACGAGTGTCAGCGGAGTGATAGAAGCCTAGAACGAAAGATTCTTTATAATAATGGGCCCTACTGAAAAGCTTAACTTAGTTCATGTGGCTGAAAAAAGAGTCAGAGTGTTTATGTGTAAATCGAAAAATACAATTACTTTTTGATACTCTCCATTCTGGGTGATTGCTATAGATTGATCAGCGATCCGTTATGGAGCGGCGTTGCAGAATGAGCATGCTTCAATAATCAACGTGCGATTTTTTGATCGATCTAAAATGTATTCCATCTTCTACACATCCCTTACTTTCCCGAACCATATCAATTTCTTGATTCAAGCAGTATAACGAGGCTATAACGAGGTATAACGAGGAAATAATAATTATTAAAAACTTTTGATTTCATGTGAGTATCTGGTAAATTTTAAACTAAAGTACCATGTAAAAGCAACCCATCTTATTTAAAAAGCTTTCTAGTTATTTTTTTCAACTGACTTCGAATATAAGCACTATCTATCCATAAAAATGCACTAGAAAAAAATTTAAGAAGATCAAAGATTGAAAAAAAGATGAAAAGCGGAATTAAAAATTGCTCATGTCTTACTTTTTGTAATGTACATTTTTATCAGTAGACAGATTTTGAATCCTTAATTCTCATCAACTTTGTTCTAGTATATAATTTTAAGTGCAGATCCCCGAGTTGTCTCACGTATGTTTTAAAGTAAGCTACAAAAAAATTGATAACACACAAAAATAACCATTTTAAAAAGCTCTACATTTTTTCTTATTATATTTATGACTTGAAGCCTCTCATATATTTAAAACTTTTGTTACTTTTAGTGGTTCCTAATATATATGCTAATTTTTTTAATTTTTTGGTTGGAAATTCAACAACTTGTTAAAAATTCATTTTTGTGGTTGACAAACCGTCATTTCAATTGAAAATTCATCTCCTTTATTTCCAATTCGTCTTTCTTGGTAGGAAATTAATCTTTTTATTTGAATTTTAAGTTTTTGTTTAAAAATTCAATTGTTTAGTTCAAAGTTTATCTACTTTATTAAAAAATGGATTTTTTAGTTAAAGATTCATCATTTTTGCAAGAAATTCAACTATTTAGTTAAAAATGACCTATTTTGTTTAAATTCCTATTCTCGGATAAAAAATACAACAATTTTGTATAATTATTAATATAAGATGTTAATTTTGTTTGTCTACTGGTCTATATCAATATTGTTAAAATATTGATAAATCTTAAGATTGTGAAAAAAATTTCTCTATCTCCGCTGGGATCTGAACCCAGGACCTTCAGATTTCCGATTTTCAGATTTCCGTAAGCATCAAGAATGACGCCGTCATCCACCTTGCAAGGGGATGGTAAAGAAAATTTTCTCGTCTCTCCGTAGCTCAATTGGTAAGAGCATCAGACCGAAAATGTGAAGGTCATGGGTTCAGATCCCAGCGGAGACAGAGACATTTTTTCACAATCTTAAGATTTATCAATATTTTAACAATATTGATATAGACCAGTAGATAAACAAAATCAACATCTAAAATTAATAATTAAATATTCCCTGGTCAATAAACCTAAGATCAACAATTAAAAAATTCATTCATGTTCAGAACAAGAACAATCTTACAAGTATAAAGGATGCCATCGTCATCCAGCTTGTAGAGAGGTTGTGAAGAAAATTTTCTCGTCTCTCCGTAGCTCAGTTGGTAAGAGCAACAGACCGGAAATCTGAAGGTCCTGG
>JAAAKG020017139.1:0-13697 GCA_010014905.2 Druon quercuslanigerum
GTTTTCAAAATTTTATTTTCTATATTTTCCATTACTAAATCAGCTACTGCAGATGAGATGGGTGATCCCATGGGTACCCCATGGATTTGTCTCTAATATTTATCATTGTGTAAAAAATAAGCACACTATAAGGATGTATTATTGTTTTTAGTAAGAATATCATTTTTTCGTTGAAAACTTTGCTACTTGCTTGAAAAATCATTTTTTTTAAGTTAAAAATAAATTTTTAAACTGCAAATGTAACTATTCAATTTTGGCTTATGATTGATCTTTTTTAGTTAAAAATTCAAATACTTTGGAAGAAACCTCATACTTTTTTGTTGAAAATTAAACTTTTTTGTTTAAAATACAAAAACTTTTGGGTGGAAAACTATATTTATAATAGATAACAGCAATTATTTACAAATTATTATTTTTCTTGAATAAAAATCAGCCTAAATACGTGTTCCTAGAAAATAAAAGTAGGTCAAATTTACCAAATTAGTAGCCTGATTTTACATATTCGATTAGCAAAAAGTCGTCCAACAACAACCAAGTAACTAATGGTTTAATAATTCAAAAAATTGTTAAAGAAAAAATAGTTAAAAATAGAAAAGTTGAAAAAACGACGATGTGGTTTTCTTAACTCTATTGTCATAATAAAGAGGTCGCAATTTGAGATCAAAAAACGTAATTCACCTTGTCCCAATTTAAAGACATTGCTTTCTCATTGTTTAAGAAATCTTTAGAAAAATGAGAATGGTCTTGAAATTATTTATAGATATTTAAGATCTTCATGCACTAATCTTCAACCAAATTCTGTTTAATTTTATTTATTTGAATTGCATGTTTTACTTATTTTACAAAAAAATTTAAAATTGTTGAATAAACTTTGTAAAAATCATTTGCACTTGACGTATTTCCTAATTAAGTATTATGAAGAAACTTATAGCTTGATATTAATAAATAAAAAATTATTAAAAAATTAAGGTTTAAACGAAATTTTGATAAATAATGATATTTTAGAATCCTAAACTAATAATTATTTAATAAGTTCTAATTTAATTGTCCATATTTAGCGTTTGCATGCTTATGGAAAATGCAGTACCAAAAAAGAATCTGGAAAATTTAAACAACATTTTTATATTTATAGGATTTTGAAAAAATTTCAGGAAAAATTTGCATTCCTTGAAAAATATTAGAATATTTAAAAAAAATTTATAAGTAACTTTACAATTCGAAGAATTTAAAAAATTTTAAACAAAATGCACATTTATATCAAGATTTTTAAATAAAATAATAAAGGTTTTTAAGAATTTTGAACGCCTTAAAGATAATAAAAATTTTATCGTGATCTTCCTCAAAAATAATTCTTTATTTAGAAAATTAAAAAAAAATTTTAAAAACTTAGGATAGCAGTGTGATAAAAAATTATTTTTATTGTCTTATTTTCATAAGACAAAAAAAAGTGCCTATACTTATAGAAAAATTGTCATTGCACAATTTATTGCAACTCGTATCGTTTGTTCATAAATTTTTTTATTTATTGTTAGTTCCAAGTTTTAAGAATAAAATAAGAAAAAATTAAAAATATTTGTAGTAATTTTTTTATATTTTTAAATTGGTCATAAAAGATGATCGTCAAACAGCTGTTTTGGATAATACTAAAAAATTTAGATAATTTAAAAAATCTTTGAGCTCTTTTTTTAGATCTAAAAATTATATGTAGGGCTGCTTATTATACTTAGTAAGTGAAACATCTTATTTCCATACCTTTTTTGATAAAAATAAAATAATCAGAGTGATAACATTTTAAAAATATATAAAAACAACGAAAATGCAAATTTTATGCCAAAAAATGCACGATATAAGAAAATTCAAGATAAAAATAGCGTTTATATTTAAAAGCCCTTCAAGTTTATTGAAATAAAATTTTTTATCAAAAAATTAAAGCTAAAGAATTAAAGAGAAATAATTTCATCATAGTAGTAAACATTTCACTTAATGAGACGGATCTTTGTGCGAAAAGATAAATTTAAAAAGTTAGGAATTTAGCAGAAGATTCCTTAATTTAGGTAAAAATTTATTTATCAGTTAAAAATTAAACTGTTTGAGAAAAAATAAGCATACTTTTCTCAAATTTTTTTTTAAAAAATTATTGTTTTTTTTTCTTCAAATTCTACTGTTTAATAAAGAGTAATTTTCTTAGTTGAAGATTCATCATTTTAGTTGAAAATTTGTATCCAACTGCAAATTTAACTATTCCGTTTTTGATGAAAATTGATATTTTTGGCAAAAAAAGAAAGGACGCTTTATGCACATTTTCGAAGAATTCTAAATCATTAACAAATTATAAAGAATATTATTATAATTATTCTTATAATTGTTGTGTCGGAAATGTTATTTACAGAATTATCATATTCAAAATATTTTCTTTTTTCAGAAGTTTAACTAATTTCTTTAGGTAATTATTATTAATAATATAAGAGAACATATAATTCCAAACAAATTGAATTCGGCGGTTGTAAAATTCACAAAAAAAAAAATTTTAAATAAGAATTTCGGAAATTATAAATTTTCCAAAATATAAAAATTCCTAATTTGCAAATTCCCGAAAAATGATATTCGCGGCAGGAATTTCCCGAAATAAAAATGTCCCAAATGTGAATCATTTATTAAATTGTATTTTTAAATAGTACTAATTAATAAAAATACAGTAATAAAATTTGTTCATTGAAGAAATTTGCGGTAAATTTCTATATATTTTTATGAATTATCTTTCAAATTTACAGTTAGGATAATTTTTTTTTTATTTTTCAGTATAAGCTTGCTTTCAAATTTGCATAGTAGTTTTTTAAAAATTATTTCTCTTTTGAGAAATATATTTTTCTTGCATTGTTGTTCTGTACTGAAAAAGGTTATTTAAATTGTTGGTATTCGAAATTTAAACAATAATTTTAAAGACATATTTAAAATCCAAAACCTTGATTACAATTTCTTTAATAAAGACTTTTAATTTAATAATTTTTTTTTAAATTAAAAAAATAGATTTTAAATGACATTTTTTCCTTTAACCAGTAATCAATATTTTCAGTTTTTTCAATTTTTTTTAAATTTTGACATTTTCTCCAAATATAAATTATTTTTGAAACTAAATTAACTAAAATTAAATTATTTTCTTCCCAAATTAAAAAAAAAAAATTCGACCAAAAAACAACTGCATCGAATCATTTTACATTTTTCTAGAAATCTGAAATAAATCAATTCTATCTATTCCTTTCGTAATTCTAAAAATAATTCTGAATTTAAAAAAAAATGTTCACGAATGTATTTGCTTCTATTTATAATTTTAAAAATATTCAATTTTTTCAAACGTTTTTAAAAAATTTTCACAAAATATCCAACTGTTTTGGAATTTAAGTATTTTTTCGAAAATTAGACTTTCTTGTGAAAAATTGATTTTTTTTTTCTTCAAAATTTAACTAATTTCTTCAAAAATGTTTTTTGTTTTTTAAAATAAGTGTTTTAAACTAAAACTGGAACTTTTAAATTTTTCCTGAAAACTAATCGCCTTTTTTAAAAATTCCACTTTTTTGTTAGAAAATGAATAACCCTGGTTAAACATTCATTTGCTTGTTTATTAAAAATTCCACCTTGCTTGTTAAAAATTCATCTTTCTTGTTAAAAATTCATAATTTTAGTAGAAAATTTATTTCTTGGATAAAGAATTTAAACATTTTATTAATTTTTTATTCTAAATTCACAGAAGAAACTCAAGATTGAAAAAATCTGTAAGAGAACTGCTTTAACTTTTAGAGAGGAACAGTTTGGTCTTTTGATTTTATTTTTATCTTACTTTGATTTTATAAAAAAAAGGGCATTATTATAATTATAATAAATTAAAAACGATTAAAATCAATTTATTTATTTATAATATTCTTATTAAATATTTTGATCCAAGAACAAACATTCTTGATTGCTTACACAATTATGAAAATCAAACTCTATTCTAAATATTTATCCATTTAAGGTAATAAAAAATAAACAACTAATTAATGCATTCAAAGTCGAAATATTGAATTTTAAACTTTTACTATTGAAGTTAAATTTTATTTAATTAAAAAAATTTGTATGCAAATGCTTAATAATTCAATTGTATAAACAGGAAGGTTTTTCAGTTTAACTTTTAAATTTAACAGTTTTAAATGAAATGCTGATAAACTGCAAAAATCACAATTTTTAGCACTCCTTAATTATAGAGTTCAAAAATTTATACTATGTTTTAAAACAATAAATCCACTTTAACCTTTTTAATAATGTTAATTAAAGAATCAATTAATAAACTGTAAAAAATTTCAAAATTATATTTTCAAGTTATTTTATGCTAGTAACATTAAAAATTTTAATTTTTGTTAACTTTAAAGTTCTTAAATAAGTAGTTAAATCATTTTCATTTTAAAAAGTTTACTTATCATTTAAAAGGATCAAAATTCTGAATTTTTTGAGTAACTTGTACAGTTAGTTTAATTTATTCAAAAACGCGAAGAAAATCCTGCGAATTAAAAAAAAATCATTCAAATTTGGATTAATAAATAACAATTAAACACTTATTATTTTTCAAAAAAGTTACAGCAGTTTTAAAACATATTTAGATGTTTCTAAAAAATACAAAAATAATTTATAACTTAAAATTATATCAAATGATTTAAACGAAGAGTGTGTACCCACAAAGTTCTATCGTTCGTACCGAAATTTGCGAGAAAATGCCAAGAACCTAGTTTTTTTTTAAATTTTGATTTTTGCAAATGCTAAACAAAAAATTTAGAACCTTTTAAGGAATTGTGAAAGGCTTCAAAGTAATAAAAACATGTTCTAAAGTAATTGTAAGAGATTCCAAAAATTTTCAGAAAAGACTCTAGAAGATTATAAGAATTTAAAAAAAAAATTTGAACGATTTTATATCTATTGTAGGAAAAACTTTATTTATTTTAAAATATGTTTAAAAATTCTTAACAAATTTTCCATACACTTCGTTTAAAATACTTGACATCAATTCAAGTTTTAAATTAATTTTCAATTAATTAATAAATAAATTAATAAATAAAAAAATTACTGAAATTCTTTTTACAAATAATAAGTGTTTAATTAATAATTGAAACGTTAAAAAGTTTATGGGTTTTTCAAAATTTTAACAATTCAAAGGTTTTTATGTCAAATAATTACAATTTAAATTGTTTACTTTAAAATATTTAGCCTTAATTTACTCAAATTAAATTAACAGGCAAATATTTCTAAATATTGAATAATTATTCTTTTTCTTAACCCATTAAATCCTGGTTGGACAAATTTAAAAAATTTTTTTCAACTGCTCTATTAACTATGAAATGGGTCATGGAAAAAATTGAGAATACCTATTTCCAACGCAAATTGAAAAAACGCTTATTTAAAAAGTTATATTTGTTTATATAACAAAAAACACGAATTTTCGGATGAAAATACTTTTTATTTTATAATTTTCCATGCACTCTAAGCTTCAAAATGTAGTTGAAGGTTTTTTTAAATTATACATAGCAGCATCCAATATGGCGGCTTAAATTCAAATTTTTTTTGATTTTACGATACTTTTTCCTGTATCAATAATTTTTTCCAATTTTGATAAAAATTAGTATAGGGGCTTTTTTTGGGTCACTGATTATGAATCTGCCATCAGTTTTTCAAAATTCAAGATGGCGGATCTAATATAATTGCCAAAAATTTCGGAAATGTTTCAATTTTCATAAAAGTTTGTATGCAGGGGTTTTTTGGATTACTGATTACGAATCTGTTATTAGATTGTCAAAATTCAATATAGCGGATACAATATAGCTTTCAAAAATTTCAAAAAAATGTTCAATTTTCATGAAGATATTCAAATAAAAAACACGTTATTCCTAAGCAGATAAAACATTCATTTTCACGCCTAACAATGAAATGATTAACATAAGGAAATAACATGAAACTATAACAATAGAATCAAAACAAAAACGTTCCAATTTCAAAAAATGGGGTTTTTCATTTTTTTTTAATTTTTCATAAATAAGTTAAAATCTTATATTAAGTTTTTGGATTATTGACAGTAAAAGGTTTTATTATAAAAAAATTCATGAATATAAAAAAAATTTAAAAACATGAAAAAAAAAATAAATAAGAGGCTTTCTTTATTGCGTTTATCACCTGGTGATGAAAGCCGGACAACAGTACATAATATATGTCGGCTAAGAAACGCGACCCATAACCTCCCAATTCATAATTTCTAGAAAATTGAAAAATTTTTCAGCCATATTGGATCCACCATCTTGAATTTTATACATCTGATAACAGAATCGTAATCAGTGATCCGTAAAACACGCTTATACGAGTTTTCATGAGAACTGAACCATTTTTTGACATTTTTGGCAGCCATATTAGATCCGCCATATTGAATTTTGAAAACCTACTAGAAGATTCGTAATGAGCGACCAAAAAAAACCCTATACGAATTTTCATGAAAATTCAACCATTTTTTGACACTTTTGGCAGCCATATTAGGTCCGTCATCTTTAATTTTGAAAATCTGTTAGCAGATTTTCAATCAGCGACGCAAAAAAACTATTTTGCACTCAGTTTTATCGATTATAAAAAAAAATTGTTAGTGCAGGAAAAAGTACCGTAAAAATAAAAAAAAAAACGTATAATGTAAGCCGCTAAATTTGAAGTGTACAGTGCATGGAAAATTATTGATTAATTTATTTATACTTATGATCTAAAGTCTTCTAGAACGAACTTTAAAATTCTTTAAATTAAAAAGATAAGCCTAAAAATAAGAATCTAAGATGAAGATTTTTAAAGTAAAAAATTTTCTAATTGTAATTCATTTTTTTCTTTAAAAATCGTTTGTTACATATATTTGATGATCTAAGAATGACATTTGCATAAGGACGCATTTGCAATATTTTTCCTAATCAGTACCGGTCAGAAATAGGGACCACTAGCCGGGGTATCCATAATATCTTTTATTTAATATTTACAAGCCTTTCTTTTGTTTTTACAGAATCAAATGCTATGGCAGGCGATGGATCAAGTGGGATCACTAAGAATAAGCACGGGGGGTCGCGCGCCAATGCTGGGCGTCCAAGAGGGGAAACAAAAGGGCCATTTCGACCGGGAGATAACGAACGTCCCGTCTTCAAGCTTACACGCGATGCAGATAAGTCCTTCAGCTTTATGAATCATACTGTTTATTTGTGGCTAATTAGAGGATTCGTAGTAGAGCATGCTGACTTTAGGGGCAACAAACCTC
The DNA here is from genome assembly GCA_010014905.2 of Druon quercuslanigerum. Taxonomy (NCBI): domain Eukaryota; kingdom Metazoa; phylum Arthropoda; class Insecta; order Hymenoptera; family Cynipidae; genus Druon; species Druon quercuslanigerum. Next base: position 7,298 of record JAAAKG020017139.1, read on the forward strand.
CTTCGCGCATTAAAGATTATAGAGAAAATAATTTTCTATGCCGTACTGCTCTAATTGGAGGCTATTGGGCGGTTGCATATATATTCAAAGACGGAAGACTTATGGCAGTCCGAGCACCGCATTCAACAAGTAAGAGCCACTCATAAATTTGGTAACAGAATTTTCCGCAGGGTTTTACCCCACTTCTCCGCCGCGTGAAGAAACTAAAACAATTTGGAAAATTGGACAAGGCCGAAATTATAAAATTCTATTAAGGCCATCTAACGATTTTTCCAGCTAATCAAGCTAGTCTTGCCGTCAATATTTTTCTCCCATATTTAAAAATAAACGCAAAAATAACGCTGCAAGAAATTGTGGTACAGGGCCACCTGGGCGCTAGCTACACTACTGGATGATAAAGAAGGACTTCGTTGTTGGTAACTTTTTTTGTTTTTGTTAGGGTGCAGGTGGCGATAGTGCTGCTCTCACTGAGAGACGGTTTTTATAGCCAGCGAGCTTCGAGTGTAGCTGTTACGCCAAACATGCATGTAGCGACTAGACTGAGTGAACCGCTTGCATGAGCGGTCAACGAAATGGGAATGAAACGGTCGCGTACTATTATGATTATATTTAGTTCGCAGACCAGTTGTACGAGCGCTGCCGTCGTCAGCGGGTGAACAGGGCAGGGGGAAGGTTGACTGTTTTACCATGCTGTCGTTTGACAACTTTTGAAAACAGTGCGGCGTGCGACATAACCTGTAAAACTTATTTTTCAGTAATTTCGTTATTTGCTTAGTTTCGTTTGTAAAATATTGTGGATTTTGTGTGTGGCAATTGCTGTGACTTGAAGTGGAGACAATGGATCTTATAAAACGACTGCAATATCAGTGTGCTGTGCACGGATGTCATAAGAAAAAGTATGGGGATGAGAAGACACCTCTTCACAGGTTTTCAAAGAAAGGTGAAAATTGGTTGGATTGGGTGCGATAAAAAAATAAATCCTAAAAATCTTTTAGGTTATTTTCTTAATATTGCAAATCTTTGAAATCTATATAAATATTGTCTTTAAAATCATTTTCAAAATGAAAAATCATTTTCAAGATGAAAAATCATTTTCAAGATGAAAAATCATTTTCAAGATGAAAAAACAATTTCAAATTTGCTATTAACCTTACAAAATTGTTTTTATTCTTTTGAAGCCTTTCTAAATTCTCAAAAAGCTTCTAAATTTTTTGTTTGAAATCTGAAAAATCTCGATTCCAAACTTTGGGGAATTTTTTTTATAATTTCCAGAATTTCTAAGAGTTGTAAGAAAAATCCAATTATTGTAAAAAGATATTCAGAAACTCTGAAAAAAATTTTGAAATAATTTCAGAACAAATTTAAAACAACTTCATAATTCAAATAATAATAATTCATAATTCATAATTTAAAATTGAACTTCATAATTTATAAAACTTGAAAATTCTAAATTTGGCAGTTTCTCTTCATTTTATTTAAACTTATTTGCTACAAAATTCTAAGTACTTTTTCTTTTATACTTAAAAATTAGTGAGAATTTGAATACAAAATTTTGGAATTGAAAAACTTTTTCACTTAAATTGAAAATTTGAAAATCTAAGAGTTTCACCTTGAATGTTTTCATATTACTTTATGTTTAAAATTATTGAGATTCGTCAAAAAACATCTACAGAACTCTTAAAAATTTTTTTGCAGATTTTCATTATTCACGTATTTCCATACGAAAGAATTAGTTCAAAATTATGAAAATATGATTCAAAATACATTACAAAATGTTAGTTTTTCCTCTTTTTCCTCATATTCTTCAAATTTTGCACTAACTTTCATTTTCCTTAGATTATAATAAAATTAGGGACATACATGAAAAGAAGTACATATACATATACGTGCAGTAATCACATGCTCGTACGATCTAGTTCACAGACCAGTCGTACGCGGCGCTAGGTCTCGGTTTCCATCACCGTTTCATTCCTATTGCGTTGACCGTCCCTGACCGCTTGGTAGCCGTAACAAAAAAGAACGGCAGGGGCACAAACGGCACGTATGGTCAGTGCGCTCTTATATTGCGCACTGGCTGTGCTTTTTCCAGCACGGCTAGCCAGAGGGTTATTGATGCGTATGAGACGGTATTGTGATGCTGGGTTATTACTAATAGAACAATTTTAACGAATTTTTATGAATTTAGAATTTATTAAATCGTTTAAAAATACATTTGTACATCGCTTTTTTGCAAAAACTGAGTTGTAACTATTTATTTTACATTAGAAATAAAGCATGTCTGCATAATGCATATAAAAATGTATTATTTCTAATATAAAACAAACTAAATATTTTTTTATCATTGTGATACTTTTTTAAAGTCTTCCGTGATCAATGTTTGTTAAATAATACAATCGACAAGATTAAAAACCCTTGCACAAAAAACGCGGGAATCCTGTATTTCTCCCAAGCACGACCATCAGTCTCTCAGTGCGCAGGAAGGCTAACCTCTCCGAGTCGTTCGCTGTCGGCACAAAGTTGCGCGGCCACTACGCTTTTTTCCGAGCTACCTACTACCATAGCATGATGGCGCTGGCTGTACAAACTCTCTCTCAGTGCTGATACAGCTGATTGTATGTCAGACACGTACTACATAAACATATAAATTCGCTCATTTTTTATTTGCATTTCCAGTAAAAAATTTATTTTGTACATCATGTGTGTATAAGCTTCGTGATTATTTAGGAACAAAAACACCTTTTTCCATGTCTTCTATTTAGCGTGCGAAATTTTGAACAAGATATCTCATTCACTGTGGTCATTAGTTGGAAAAGAAATGAACCGATACAGCTTCCAGTTTTATTTTGTTAGAAATTTTTTTGTTTTTTAAATTTTCCCCGGAACAAAACAGACATTCTTTTATTGCCTCCTCTTACATTTTTCAAATGAAAACCTGATTTCGTGCACTCGTAAGTTGAGAATGAAAATTGAGGACCATCTTTGATCTCGTGACACTCTCGTTACATAGCCTTAAAATATTTTTCAAATCACTTGAATTTAAAATTTTTAGAACAATTTAGAAGATTGAAGCCGTTTAGGGTATTCGATATTATTGCTTCCTGCTAGTCTGCCGTCAAATCTATAAAACTTGAGTATAAAAGTCAAAAATTTATTTAGCAAAGTGTGGATTGCATAATGAGCTGCAAAAATGCCTAATGATGCCTAATGCTTTACAAAAAATTGATATTTGTAAGTTAAAAACCCCTCTCTTAAAATGATCGTTTAAAAAAAAAAATATCTCGTTCGTGGTCTTGACAGAACCACTCCATTTTTGAGTCGACCGCTTTATTAGTACGCATACTTTAATGGCCAACTGCAGATAGGTTTATTAATTATTACTCTTTGGCATAATATATTATTTCAAAATATTTTAAATCCACCAGTTTCGAGGAACGTAAGAAATTACGTGAAATCGTGGAATTCACTCAATTCGCAAAATTCACGGAATTCTCAGAATCCACAGAATTCAACGAATTCCGAGAATTCACGGAAATTACGAAATTCGCGAAATTTAAGGAACTTAGTAAATTCACAAAATTCACAATATTCCCAGAATCCACGAAATTCACAGAGTTGGAAGGATGCAAACAATTTTGGGAAGTCCTTGACTTTCTGGAATTCGCGGAATTCAAGCAATTCACGGAATTAAAGCGATTCACAAAATTTAAGGAATACGTAGAATTAAAGGAACTCCTGGAATCTACGTAATTTCAGCAATTAAAGAAATTCAACGAATTCTAAAAATTAGCGGAATTTATAGAATTTAAGGAAATCAAGAAATTTGTAAAATTTTCTTAATTTCCGGAATTCAAGCTATTCGTGGAATTCACGGAATTCGCGATATACGCCTAATTTAAAAACCTCACGGAATTACGGAAACTGAACGGACTTAAATAAATTCACGGACTTTAAGGAATTCACTAAATTTAAGGAAGTCACAGAATTAAATGAATTTAAGGAATTCACGGAATTCAATACATTCACGGAATTCCCAGAATCCACGGAATTCAAAGAATTCTCGGAATTCATAGAATTCATGAAATTTTCAGAAATTTGTGGAATCACGGGATTTAAAAAGTTTACGGAATCCAAGAAATTTACGGGATTCAAATAATGAATATAATTCGGGAAATGCAGGAAATTAATGTAATTCCAAAAATTCCCAAAATCCACAGAATTCAACGAGTTCTAAGAATTTATGGAATTCACAGAATCCAAAGAATTCAAGAAATTTGAGGAATTTAAGTCATTCATGAAACTAGCGGAATTCACGTAATTCAAGCAATTCACTAAATTCAATCAATTTGCGGAATTTAAAAAGTGCAACGAATTGAAGAAACTGACGCATATAAAAAATGTAGAAACTTCAAGAAATTCAGAGGATTTATAAATTTACGGAAATCGAAGAATTCAAGGAGTTTACGGAATTTCCTAAATTTCTTAAATTCCTTAAAAATCGTGAATTCCAGACATACAATATTTTTAAAAAGTCAAAAATGGTAAAAACCTTCTCTTCAAATTTCCTTAAACTTTCGAAATTTTTTGAAACTAATAAATTTTTTTTTACCTAATTCGTGAAAAAGTGACTTTGTTACCACACTATGTGTACTTAGAAAAGTAACTAATCATATGAAACTAGTAACTTCCTATCACTATTATTTTATGCTTTACAAAACTTTTAACTTGAAAAGAACTTTTAATTTCGAGATCGATTTTTATTCTTTTTAACATCACAATTTTTTTTCTTTTTTAAGCACGGGACATTATGGAACCTAGTAGCGCATTGTGGTTTATTGTATATGCAAAAAACATCTTCAAAGTTGCATTAAATGAAACAACAGAAGAGCCGCTAGATATGTTTCTTGCAACTAAAAATGGAAATGCACAAAAGGAAGGGGATCAATCAAGAGAGATTGCGTTTCCTTGGGGAATTATAAAGCCTCACATCTGGTTTTTTCTTTACCAAAATAGGAATTCTAAGACAGTAACGGGAGCTTCGCTTCTCCCGCCAAACCCTCCACCTACAGTTGCGAAACCTGTTGGTTTTCCACATAAATTTCCGAAAAAAACATGATAAATTAAAAATTAATCTTATTATGTATTGTTAGGTTGTTAAACAGATAATGTAAATAAATTTTCACAGTTGTATCCAATTATTCTGTCCTACTAATCAATTTTTTTTTATAAATGCCCATCGGCGAATATAATTATTAAAGGGTGCAAACATATTGCGATAATTTATGTAATCAGTTTGGTTTTCAGAAAAAAAATTATTATGCGACTTTAGCTTTAAAAACGAAGATAAAAAATGGTTACTTTTGAAGCATACCGATTTTGGAAAAATGCTTTCATTCATTCTGATGATTTCCAGCGGTTTTTTTACTTTATTTACGATAAATTTAAACAATTTATGTACCAAAACAGCGTTTAGTTTAATTAATAAATGTTAATAAATAATTTCTTTTATTCTAAGGAATTTTTATTAACAAATATCCATATCGGGTATTTTTTAGGGTTAAGTTTTTTTCTATGGAATTGATCAGAAATTAATTGGAAATAAAACTGAAGCATTATGTTTCGTCACCAAATAATATTTAACAATTATTTAAACTACCTTAATTAGCAAATACATTATTTGCCTACTTCTGGAGGAACAAACTTGATTTTTTGTTGCAATTGACTGCAAAACTCTAACTTGAAATATTAATTTTTAATCTACTTTTTTATTCAGTAGCTTTCCGGTGAGCTTTAAGAAATTTCAACCAGTCTGAGATGTTCTATTTCATATTGTTATTAAAATGGGTACACACGGGAGGAGAAGTGAAGAATTTTTTGTCTTTTTTTCTTTGTATAGAAGTTTTACAATTTTATTTTATAAAAAATCTGAATACATCCTACTCACTTTCATTGAACAAGTCTTATTTTATATTTATGAAAATACAGGCATATCTATATTTCTAAACCTAGGAAAATTAGCGCCTCTATTTATTCTATTCTCTACTTTTTTACTTAAATTAAGGAACTTCCTTTTTTTAGAACTCGATTAAACAGGTTATGTACTCGACTTCGAAGGTTGGACCTTCTAATCTGTTCGCCTCCGCTGCAGATAAAGTTAAATTTAGATATTGAGTTTTTAGTCCAGACTCTAAATTTATATTTACTCGTTTTAGTTCTTTCTCTAATTATTTTCGTCGACCGCTGTAATTTGGTACAAACTTACAATCTCTCTCTTATTTATATTTCACAGATAATCTTTCTATTCAGATTTCTTATACAAAAGTATTTTCTCCTGTGTTCTTTCTCTCTCTCTTTTTTCCCGCCTCCCCCCGCTCTCTTTGTTTTCTTTTTTTTTTTTTTTTTT
>JAAAKG020017150.1:0-20557 GCA_010014905.2 Druon quercuslanigerum
GCACTCTCGCTTTCGACCGCTCGCTCGATATATGTTAAGAAACTAGATAGATATAAGACATTATGTAAATAGTTGTAGATATTTGTAAATATTAAGGTAGAAATTTTCTTTCTGTTTATTATCTAAGGGGTAAGGAATGGAAGTCATGTAAACCCTTAGGGGACACATTATGAATAAAGAAGATAAAAATTTTTCGTCCAAAATGTAAATTATAATTTTTTAATAAAATTCCCTTTTTTAAATATAAATTCTAATTCTTTTGAAAATTTCTTATTCTAAAATGAAAATTATAATTCGAAAATTTTTAATTACGAAGTGAAAATTATAATCCTTGACTAAAATCCCCTATTTCAAAAATAAATTCTAATTCTTATAAAAATTCTTTGTTCCAAAATGAAAAATATAATTTAAAAATTCTAATTCTTCACGAAAATGCACGTAGATGCATGTAGAAAATTCACTGTGCCAACTCAGAATTAGGGTCACTATAAAGAGAGAGTTAAGGTCACTAAACAAAATAGCCGGTCGGTACCCGTTTTTTCCCCAGTGAAGGAAATTTCCAGTAATTTAACGCGTCTTTTTTGCTAATTTTTGAGAATCGATTTCATCAGAAGAAAGTTCCCACCAATGAATTCTAAATTTTAATTCGTAAGGTGTTTGCATAATCATTTGGAAATTACGTACTTCTATTAGGAATAAACGCATGTAACTACATCTTGCCTCCTGTGCCGTTATAAAGCATGCATTGCGATTAAGTGCGATTAAATGGAAAGTAGCGAGACGATCTCTTGCCAAGTAATGATCTTCGTCAAGTATCGGATTGGTCATCGAGAAAATTCCAAGTCTAAAACCCTGAAAGCCCCAGCTTTCGCAGGGTTTTCAACTTTCTTTTTTCCTTTATTAGAAAATTTATTTATTTCAATAATTAATTAAATAAAAACTAAATATTAGAATAATTATTAATACTTAATTTGGACTGATAATAGTCACAAAAGTCATTCAACTCGAAGCAAATTAAATCTCTTCAGTCTGTTGATAATTAAGTATCATATATTATCTAACTATTAAAAAGCGATTGGGACCATTTTCGATTATTTTTCGAACCGTCCCGAAATTAGTCAAAACAATTTAAAATTTAATTTGGCAGTCCAAAGAACATAAAATAGAATCCAAGTATGCAAGGCCACAAAAAATATTCTTTTTGTAAACTTGCTTAAAGATATAAACTATGTTTTACAATTTATACACTATAGAAGAAAAAAAATTAAATAAAACATTTATACAATACGCTATGTTAAAAATTAAATATTCTGAATATTAGCGGTGAAATATTTTCAATATTTATAGTTTTTTTCAAATGTTGAGAGATTCAGCTAAAATATTTTTATGCTAATTTTCAGAGGCTAAAGAGATTGTTTTTAATTGCAATTAAGCAGATCTTAAAAAAAAAAATTTTTACTACTTCAATTGAAAAATCTGAAAATAATGTTAAGGCCAAAATTTATATTACTGGATGAAAAGTTTCAAATTTTTTAAAAGGAAATAGATATTAAATTTATGTTCAACTAAACTAGTAGATGTTAATTTTAAACTAAAAAGATAAACTTTTAAGAAACATGATTAACTTTCAACCAAGTAATTTTAATTTATATCCAAAAAGGTGTATTTTAAACTAAATTTATGAATATATGTAACTTAAATATTTGAATTTTGAACGAAAAAGATAAATTTTCAACTAAAGATGGAATAGTTACATTTTCCATAAAAAGTTATTTTTTAACAAAATAGTTCAACTTTTAACCAAAGAAATGAATTCTAAAAAGGAATTCAACTTTCACCAAGTACTTTTTATGCATAAAAAAAGTGTCGCCAACTGAATTGATGAATATTTAACTATAAAATGCTTGAATTTACGACCAAAGAATTTTTCAACATGACTATTAATTTTCTTCTGATAAAATAGTTGTATCTTTAAATTAAAAATATTAATTTTCAACTAAAAATGAACCAAATTAAAGAATTTCCAACTAAAACAACAAATTTGTAACTAAAATTGTAAATCTTTAACTAAAATAGGCGAATTTCAAGCTTGAAGCTAAATTTTCAACTAAGAAGATTTACTCCTACCAAAAATGAAGAATTTTCATAAAAATACACTGATTTTAAACTAGAAAATATCAATTTTCAATAACAAAAAAACTAATTTTGAAACACATAGTAACATTTTTAAATAAAGTCACGCATTTTATAAATAAAATAATAAAAATTTTATTTAATTTAACCAGATCTCTCATCTAGCAACCAAACAGATGAATTTTGAATTGAAATTATGAATCTGCAACCAACAAAATTCATTTTTAATACAAAATTTTAACTATAAACCAAGTAATTGAATTTTTATTTCAAAAAAGCTAAATTTTAAACAAAAAATGTTATATTTGATATGTAAGCCAAAAAAGATTTTAATCTTTATTGAAAAAAAACAGTTGAATTTTACAAAGGAGACGACTTTTCAACAAGAGTTGAATTTTCAACTAATTAGGATTTTTCAGAAAACAGAGAGATACATTATTTACAAAATGTTGAATGTTGAAGAAAAGAGATGAATTTCCAACTAATGCGATTAATTTTCAATAAAAAAAAAAAGAATTTTTAAGACAATACATACATTTTCAATCAAAAACAATCAATTGTTCACCAGAAATATAACAGTAAAATTCTCAGATAACACACCTGCTTGTATTATCTTCGGCATGTCACATCTGTGGCATGTCTCATATTCGGCATGTATAATCTGCGGAAAGTCACGCCTGCGACAAGTCACACATTCGGAATGTCAAAGCAGCGGCAAGTCACACCAGCGGAATGTCTCGTCCGTGGTATGTCACATAGGAGTCATGTCACGCCTGCGGCTTCATTATCTAAGGCATGTCTCATCTTCTGCATGTTTAATCTGCAGTAAGTCACGTCTGTGGCAAGTCACACATGTGCCAAGTCAAACCTTCGACATGTCTCATCTGCGATAATTCACGCCTGCGACATGTCTCACGTGTAGCATGTCACATCCGCGGCATATCACATCTGCGGAATGTCAAACCTGCGACATGTCTTATCTTCGACAAGACACACCTGCATTATGTCTCATCTGCGGCAAGTGACACCTGTATCATGTCTCATATTCGAAAAGTCACAAATGCGGCATGTCTCATCTCTGATAAGTCTCATCTGCGGCATGCTACACCTGCGGCTTGCATTATATGTGACATGTATCATATGCGGCAAGTCACACCCACAGAAAGTCATGCATTCGGCAAGTCACACCTTAAGCATGTCTCATATACGGACTTACACACCCCTCCTCAAAAAATGTTGAGTCGATCAAAAATGCCCACAAAAACAGTCGATGGTGCCTTATTCTAGGTGCATTACTGATTCAAAAAACGCAGAGTTTGGAATCCTAGCTAATCGTTTCCTTAAAATAATAAAAAAATACTGATTTTTTCTTTTTTCTTATTTTTGGTTTTTTAAACACATTTTTCGATTTGATAGCACAGATAAAAAAAACAAGAAATAGATGTATAAATATACTTTTTCAACGTACTTTTTGACTCTGAATCCGAATTTGACAACTAAATTGCCCTACCTTTTCAATATTATAAGATAATCTAATGTAAAAGTACAAAAATTCTATTTTTTGTGTAAAAAAAAAACTTATAATTTTCTACAATCAATAATGTACTTTATTATTAGAAAATTTTATTTTTATAAATATAGAAAAAATTTAAATTATTATACCACCCTTAGCATTTCCCAGAACCATGGCGTGGACGTGGTGGTATGACGGTTCCTTATTTTATTTTATTTTATTTTTTTTATTTATTTTTTTTATTTTAAATTTATGTAATTGAGGAACTCATTTTTAAATATAATTAGTCTATGTAACGAAAATATACTTTTTTGTAAAATAATTAATAACATGTGACTGAATATGTCAATCTTACATAGTGATTAAACTCTGAAACGAAAATAATAATATAAATAATAATCATAACATATTTAAAGGTTTAAAGAAGAAAATTCTACTATTGCGGTTTTTAGTCTTTCCAATTACGAAGGATCTTCTACTGAATTAATTTTTTAACGGTTGCAAACTTTGATAAAATCCCGAAGAAATCATTTGTCTGTTTGTCCCGACCACAAGCGCAATCTTTCGCTGTTTAAATAATGTAAGTAATGATTTAAATGTTCTAAAATAACATGTATTTTAAAAGTTTAAATAACTTGCCTACTATTAAAAGCTGTTTTTAATTTGTTAAAATATTTATCTAAATTTTTGTCCACACGTCTAGTTGAGAAGCACCAGTTCATAATTTTCTTCATTGCGTGAAGAGCAGAAATAAAAAGTACAATTGCAAAATATCCAACTGCTGAAAAAACTTGTGAGTCGTTAAGCTGATCGACTGTTTTTAAGAGCTTGCGGTAAGCATTCTCTTAAAAATTTCCTTCTATGATATACGTTTGAAACTGCCTGTACTTTTTTGTGACAAATTAGCGCTTTTTCTTCATCTACACGGAAAAAAATTCACTGCATGGACGAGCGAATTTAAAACTATCCTAATGTAAAGAATCATTATATCTACACCAGATAAATAATTTGGTTAAATTATATAAACTGTTTAAGTAAAAGAACACTTTTGACACAATTGCTAAATCGGAGAAATTATTATTTTCAGTAAATTGTATGATTGTTGAATATCGTAGAATGAAGTAAAAAATGTATATGAAATGGAAATATATACTCCAATAGAAACCACTTATTTCTCAGCTATGATGAATTTGAATATCACTCTAAGAGCTATATTGTAAATGTCTGCGATTTAATTTGATAATGTACTTAAAATAGCGGCGAAAGTTGAATTGCAATATCATCTCGATGAAAGAAGGTAAGTAAAGCTTTAGTTTTGCAAAATAATAATAAATAATAAAATGCAATCTTTAGTTCTTCCACGTTGTGTCAATGTGCTTTTTGTTTAAATGTACTATTTACAGCAATAATATACATAATTATAAAATCTAAAAATAACTTCCCAATCTTTTCTGTTTCTGCTGTTTGCAGGGTTATAGTTACAACAACTACACATTTCGATTAGCATTCTTTTTTAATTTAAATATTTCTGTTTCAGCTATACTTAACGTTTCTTTTGACTGCATACTATGGCCAAAACAGTGAAAGTGGTCAAAGATATTCACTTTAGCTGTTACAGTGAATGTTCAACATTTCCTCGTTCGTTTTCAACTAAACGTTCAACTGCCACAGGGATTAACTTCCCTGTCATAGCTAAACTTTTTTCTGCGTGTACTAAAGGATTTAAACCATTCCAAAAAAGGTTTTTTACGAATCCCTGCACAAGATGCAACTCTGGTAGAACACATTTTTCGATTACAAGCATAGAATCTTTTTCTTAAAAATTTTTATTTTACATTCTTTTAAATCTTTGAGAGTCACAAAACAGTAAAGACAAGAGAACATGGAAATTGCAGTTTGTTGACCATTAATCATTAATAGCGACATAAAAACTTTCAGAAAATTTTGAACCCCATCAACCATTAATTTTAGATTAAATTTGTTGTTTAAATCTCGGTGTTTATCAATAACGTCGAAGAGTTTATCAGCTTTTTCCCATACGACAGGACTTTGATGTTTTACATTTGAATTGGTAATGTCAAATTCATATACATCGCTTTTATAAGAAATTTCTAATATTTTAGATAATTCAGAAATGGTGTTGATGTAGAGCGCTGGTAAAGCTCTTTTACCTGCAGCAGTTCTTTAAAAAATAGACATTTTCTTCATTTAAGTTTTAGATAAAGGAGTATCAAACTGGACCCAAGCTTTAAGTAACTCTTAATGCAAAAAAAAGTGACTTTCTTAACTAAAACACTAGATACTTTCATGGTAAATACTCGTTCATCTAAAACTGAAGAAAATGCGTAATTTTTTGAGAAGTTCTTCTAGTAAAAGAGCTTTACCATCGCACTAAAGTAACCAATTTCTGAATTATCTAGAATGTTAGAAAATACTTAAAAAAGCAATGTATATGAATTTCAAATCACCAATTCAAATGTAAAACATCAAAGACCTGTCATATGTCGATTAAATCTCACACAGAGTTTAAATCTCTGTGTTCAATAGGGTGGTCCAAAAATGCATGACAAAATTTTTTTGCATGCCATAGGACAACGACCCCTACCCCTACTTTATTCCAAATCCTAAAAAGGAAAGTTCATAATTTTTTTATTGTTTTATTTTGATTTTAACAAGTGCCGGTTTTAACTTGCAATTTCCCATGTAAAATGCGGCAAAGAAAAATAACTTTTTTGAATTTTTATAACAGTTTTTTAGGGTTTTAAATCATTTTTTTGTTTAAATTCGTTTTTCCCTAAAAATTACTACTATTAGTCTATTGGAATATTTATTAACATTGTATCATTAATTTTTAATTGTTTAAACAACGGGAATTTATTTCAATTTTTTTAATTCATTTTTTTTAAAATTATTACTACTGGTCTAGTGGAATATTTATTAACATTAATTTATTAATTTTCAATCGTTTGAACAAATGAAATTTTTTTTATGCTTTTGAAGTTCTTTTAAATAAAAATTATTACTACTGGTCTAGTGGAATATTAAACAAAATTGGTTAATTAATTTTTAATAATTTAAACAAATTGCATTTCTGTAAGAATGGTTTTTTCAAAACTTCGTTGAACTGCCAGTTTATTTCTATTAAGTGACATAAATTTATTTAAACAAGTGAAATTTGTTTAAATAATTATTTTGTTCAAAAATTCGTTTCTCCCTAAAAATTACTACTATTAGGCTAATGGAATATTTATTAACATTATATCAATAATTTTAAAATGTTCAAAAAAATGGAATTTGTTTGAATAATTTTTTTTTCATTCTTTTTTCCTAAAAATAATTACTATTGGTTTAGTGGAATATTTATTTACATTAATTCATCAATCTTTAATTAATTAAGCAATGTTTTTAAGTATTCAACTAAACCAATAGTAATAATTTTTTTATTCAAAAATTCGTTTTTCCCTGAAAATTACTGATATTAGTCTAGTTAAATGTTTATTAACATTATATCATTAATTTTAAATTTAAAAAAAATGTAATTTTTTAAATATTTTGTTTCGAAATTTTTTTTTTAAATTATTACTATTGATCTAACGGAATATTTATTAACATGAATACATTATATTGCAATTCTTTAAACAAATGAAATTTGTTGTTTTTATGCTTTTGAAGTTCTTTTAAATAAAAATTATTACTATTGGTCTAGTGGAATATTTAACAAAATTGGTTAATTAATTTTTAATTATTTAAACAAATTCCATTTGCTTAAAATTTTTTTCCAGAACTTCATTGAGCTGGCAGTTTATTTCTATTGAGTGACATAAATTTATTTAAACAAGTAAAATTTTTTTAATAATTTTTTTGTTTAAAAATTCGTTTTTTCCCTTAAAAATTATTACTATTGGTCTAGTGGAATATTTATTACCATTAATTCCTTAATTTTTAATTGTTTAAACAAATGAAATTTGTTGTTTTTATACTTATAAAGTTCTTTTAAATAAAAATTATTACTATTGGTCTAGTGGAATATTTAACAAACTTAATTATTTAATTTTTAATTATTTAAACAAGCTCTATTTGTAAAAAAAATAAAAGGAATTAGTTAAAAAATTTTTTTTCGAAATTTCGTTTTTTCCCTTAAAAATTATTACTATTGATGTAGTGGAATATTTTCAATTGTTTTAACAAATGGAATTTGTTATTTTTATGTTTTTGAATTTTTGCAATAAAAATTATTACTATTGGTCTGCTTGAATATTTAAAAACAGGTTAATGAAATAAAAAATGATGAACTAATGTTAATAAATATTCCACTAGACCAACAGTAATCATTTTTAGGAAAAAGACAAATTTAAAACAAAATTATTTAAGCATATTCCATTTGTTCAAACTATTTTAAATTAATGAACCAATGTTATCAAATATTCCACTAGACTAAAAGTAATCAGAAATACAGATAGACATACAGACATACAGAGACACAGACAGAAATACCGCCATACATACATACATACATACATACATACATACATACATACATACATACATACATACATACATACATACATACATGCATACATACAGACAGGCGTACAGGAAGACGTACAGGCAGACATACAGATATACAGGCATACATGCATGTATACAGGCAGGCATATAGACATACAGACAGAAATACAGCCATCCATACAGGCAGATGTACAGAAATACAGGCATGTATACAGACAGGCATATAGACAGACATACATACAGACATAAAAACATGCATACAGGCAGACATACATACATGCAGGCATATAGACAAACATACAGGCAGACATACAGGCATACAAACAGGCAGACATACAGAGAGACATACAGGCAGGCATACATACAGATATCCATTTAGAAGTGTAAGTTTTCGTAGAAAATTAATGTATTTTGTTAAAATTAACCTTTCTTGTAAAATATTAATATCCTTTTTTTGCTTGGAAATATCATCTGTTTGTCTAAAAATTCAACTATTTTGACAAAAATCCATCCGTTTTGTTGTCCTTTTTGTGGAAGATTCATTATTTTAATTAAAAATTAATTTCTTTTTCCAAGAATTAAGCTATTTAATTTAAAATTCGTTTTTTTTATGTTGTAAATTAATTTTTAACGAAAAATGTAACTATTTTATTTTTTGTCGAAAACTTATCTTTTTTGAAAGAAATTTAATGTTCTTGGTTGACGAATAATCTGTTTCGTTGAAAATGTTTCCTTTTTGAAAATTAAACTATTCCATTTTTTATTGGAATTTTACCTTTTCTTGCACAAACTTAATTTTCTTAATAAAAAATTTATCCGTTTTATTAAACGAAACAAATTTTTAAAAAAATTTTTAGGTTTGCTTGGTCTAAAAAAAGAGCTATTGTGCTAACATCAGTACTACCGCCATATTGAATGAAACAAATTTTGTGTCGGAAAAAAAAGTTAATTATTATATTTTTTATTTAGAAATACACTTTTTATCTAAAATTCAGCACTTTGGTTGAAAATGTAACTTTTTTTTTAAAAACTCAAGTATTTTTATGAAATAATGTCTTACTGTTTTTAATTGAAAATTCATATTTTTTGGTTCAATTCAACCGTTTTTGATTTAAAATATTTTTTGTTTGAAAATCAATTTTTTTAAACTACAAATGTACTTATTGTATTTTTGTTAGAAAATTAATAATTTTCATTTGAAAATTCATTTTGCTTGTTTTATTTAAGGATGCAAATAAATTTTTGAAAATTCGTATATTTGGTGAAAATATCAAATATTACATTTTTTGTTGAGAATTAATTTTTTATCCAAAATACAACTATTTTTTAAATATTCTTCTATTTTTTTTTAAATTTGTATTTTTTTAGAAAATTTTACTAATGGGTTGCAAATTCAGCCATCGGGTTAGAAACTCTTTTGCTAAAAATAAATTTTGTTACTGAAAACGTACCTATAATATTTCGTAATATCCGTAATTCGTAATTTTTGGGGGAAATTTTTATTATTACATTTTTTATTTGAGAATAAATTTTTTTTATCTAAGATCCAGCACTTTGGTTAAACAATGTAACTTTTTTTTAACAATTCAAGTATTTTTATGAAAATATGTCTTTTTGTAATAAAAATTAAACTATTGGGTTAGAAATTCGTTATGTTATTCTTGAAAATGAATTTCTTTACTGAAAATGTAACTAAATTACATTTTTATTAAGAAATTGATCACTTTTAGTTGAAAACTCATAAATATATTTTTAATTTGAAATATCAACTATTCCATTTTTTGTTGAGAATTAATTTTTACATTCTGATTCATGAAAGTGTAAAGTAATCGTCAAAAATTTTCTATCTCTAGTTTTTAAGGGGGGGGGGAAGTCCTAGTGTAAAAAAACAATCGATTTTTCAATCTTTGCATAAATATACTCAAAAACAATTCAAAAATGTTTTTTTGAAACTTTATAATTTTTTCAACAAATTTTTTTTAAAATTTTTGTTAGGTTTACTTGGACCAAAAAAACGCTCTTGCGCGAGCGCCTGTACCGCCGCCATATTAAATGAAAAAATATATTTTTTTGTGTTCTCAAGATGTGTAAATAACATGCTTAAAATTTCAAAATTATATAAATTCTGCCCGTGTCTGTCTGTCTGTCTGTCTGTATTATGGTTACCTGAATGTTGTAGCAACGCTAACTTTTGAAAAATTTGACCAATTAAGTCGGCATTTGATAAACTTTTTAAGGGGGGTTTCTACCTTGTGTAATTAAAAAAATCGATTTTTTTAGCATTTTCGGATAGATATATGATTTAAGAATACTCTGTACAAATTTCAAGTTGAAATCTGTTAAATTACGAAAGTTATCGGCTGTTTGCGGCGAAACCGGTTCCGATTTGAGGCTTCTTTTCGTGTTTAAGGGATCGTTTTATGTTCGAAAATGTTTTGAATATTGATCCCTTCGCTTAATGGTATGTTTGCGTGTACGCATGCGCGTTCTCAGCTGTTTCTTCAGGTAAGTGACAAAATTTTATGAGCTTAGAAGAAAGTAATATTTTAAAAACATTGTTACAAAATGGAGGGCATATTCGTTATTTCTCACCCATTAAACCGTGAAAATCATACGCATGTCGAAAAAATGCAATTCTGAAACATTTTTTATCCAGACAATCGTTTAAACATATTTTTGCAGTTAAATAATAGTAACTTGCAAAATATGTAATTTGTTATAAAAGTTTGTTCATGAAAATTATTTTAAAAAATTATGTTTGCAAATTGGAGGGCATATATATTATTTCTCACCCTGCAAACCATAAAAATTATATGCATGTCGAAAAAATGCAATTTTGCCATTTTTCTTATAAAAAGAATTGTTTAAACAAATTTTCAGTTAAATAATAGTAACATATTTGATATCAGTGACATCGAAAGCTATGGAAAGCATACGCATATTGCAAAATATTTAATGTGTTATAAAAGTTTGTTTATGAAAATAGTTTAAACAAATTAATTTTGCAAATTTGATAGCAGATTCGTAATCAGCAACCCGAAAAACATAAGAAATAATAAATATTTTTATTCAGATCCATGAAAGGGCGCAAAAATTAAGCAATCGCCATGAAATTCTTTACACATGTTCTTTAGGATTTTGTGTATCCGTGGTATTAAAATTGACAAAAAATAATAATAATTGTTCATTTAAAAAAATAATTAGTAACGAAAAAATAGTTAAAATCGCATTTTTTTCAAAAACTCATAATTTTTGCATTTTTTATGTTTTTCCCACAATCCTACTACCACGGATGCGGAAAAGTGTCTAGATTAAGAAAATATTTCCCTTTTGAGTTTCAGATTTTATTTGCGGATGCTAGGACTTCCACCATGAGAAACAATCACCGCCGACTGGACCCCATTGATCGATACCTCCCCTTTCCGAGAAAAAAATTCCATAAAAAACAGCACTTTTTCGGGTCAAAAAGGTAGAAACCCCCCTTAAGGTTCACAAAATAAAGGTTAGGTTCGTTAAGCATATATTTCCAACCAAAATTAAAAAATTTGGAGTATTTACAAAATTTGAAAAAAGTTATATGCTTTTCAAAATTTTTAGAATTTTCAAAAAGAAAAAAAAGATTTTTTTAATAGGTTAAGAAATATTAATTTCTTAAATATATGAAAGTTCAAAAAGTTGGATCGTTTTCAAAAATATGAAATGTTCGTTTTTAAGAAATTCTAAATCGAGCACGAAGCACCAGTTTCGTAATGAGAATGTAATCGTCAAAGCCATCATTAGTGCTTTCAGAACTTTCTTTAAGAAGAAATTGATTTAAAAAATTCAGTTACAATTTATAACTGTAATTTTTAGAAGCATATTTATGATATTTGAAAAAATATAGTTGAAGTGTACGCATTTAACATAAGAAAACGAGCACAAAGCGGGCAATGTGCCAGCGCTGCTTGTATATTTTTTTATTAAAAATTTAACCCTTTGGTTGAAACTTAAACAATTTATTACAAAAATTCCCTTATTTTTGAGTTTCAAATTAACTATTTCAACTGAAAATACAATTCTCACATTTTAGTTCAAAATGTATCTTTTCGCGTAATTAATTACCTTTGCCTGAGTCACAAGTTTGCTAGTGCAATGTAATATTGCAAATGACATTATTAAATATCATAAATCCGATATTAAATTACGACCAGAGTTTCAACTCGGATGGTACTATATCGAATTACAGTTTCTCAATAGTAATTATAATAAATATGCTATTTCTCACTTTTCCGTTACCTGTTTTTAATCTCGTTTGAGTTTAGATTGCAAAACTGTATACATCTTGTTTAAAAACTATATACAAAGTTAAATAATTGTATAAGGAAATTGATTAGTTAAGCGCATAAATAATCAATTTGCAAAAAAAGAATTAAGTGTATTTTTTACACATGGGTTGGGTATTACATAAATGAAATCACCAATAAAGTTCACCTCAGAAATCGATATTGCAATGTATCGTAATGCTCTGAAGAATTCGAATTATTTTATATATTATCAATTTTTTTATTCACCAGCATATAGTAAACGGAAAGAGTATGTCGAAAGACGAAAGTGAACAACCCAGTTTTAAAGGTTCGTTCACCTTCTATCGCGACACATTATTAGCATAATGATCTATGTGTATCTAAATCTCTCTTTCGAATTATATATATTTTCGCATTATGTATACTGGCAAACTAAAAACAAACAGAAATAATTAAAATAGTACAAATATTTCATTATCGACAATATAGATAAATAAACAAAAAAGAAGATTTAAAAAAAAATTAGTTCTCAACCAAAAGTTGAATTTTCAAGTAAGGAATATTAATTTATGTCCAAATAGTTGAAAAAGATACCTTTTTAACCAAAAATGGAATATATTTTTTGATGTTATGGTTTTGACCACATAAAATTTATGGCCTAATTTGTACTTGTTTTTCGTCTACTAGTACAAAACCAACTTTTTTTAATATTGATTTTCGTTATTAAATTGTGAAAAATTACTCTCAAGCTCCGCTGGGATCCGAACACAGATCTTTCAGATTGCCTGTCTGATTCTCTTATCTACTAAGCTACGAAGAGACGAGATCAATGTTTTTTCTTTCTTTTTACAAAATTTACGAATGGAAATCAATATTTCGAAAATATTTTTTTCATACCAGCAGAGAAAAAACAATTGACAAATTATTTAATAATTTTTATCTAGTTAAGAACATAGAATCGAAAAAATAGAAAGCATTTAAAAATTTGAAAAAAGAATATATGCTCTCTATAGCTGAGTCGGTGAGATCATCAGATGAGAAATTAAAATCAATATTTAAAAATTAATAATTTTAAACTAGTAGATGAGAATCAATTAGCATCAAATTCTTGAATAATAGAATAATTAAAATTTCCAATAAAAATATTAAACAAAAAGATGAATTTTAGAAAATAAAATTAATTTTTAAAGAAAAAGATGAACTTTCTACCAAAATTTTAATTTTTAACAAAATACATGAATTTTGATGTTATTGTTTTTCGTCTACTAGTATAAAATCAATTTGTTTTGTTAATATCAATTTTCGTTATTTAATTGTGAAAAATTATTCTCAAGCTCCGCTGGGATGATTCTTACATCCACTAAGCTACAAAGAGACGAGATCAATTTTTTTTACCTCTTTTTACAAAATTTATGAATGAAAATCAATATTTCGGAAATATTTATTTCATACCAGTAGATAAAAAGCATTTAACAGTTTATTCAATAATTTTTATCTGGCTCAGATCATAGGATCGAAAAAATAGAAAGCATTTAAAAATTTGAAAAAGGAATATATTCTCTCTATAGCTTAGTGGATAAGATCATTAGATTACCAATTAAAATCAATATTTACAAATTACTAATTTTAAACCAGCATGCAAGAACCAATAAACATCAAATACTTGAATAACAAAACATTTAAATTTTCCATTAAAAATATTTTGAAAAAAAGATGAATTTTCGAAAAATAAAATTAATTTCTAAAGAAAAAAATAAATTTTCTACCAAAATTTCAATTACTCAACTGAAAAATATAAATTTTTAATTGAAAATGAAATTGTTGAATTTTAAAATAAAAAAATTTATTTCTGACAAAAAAATTGCAACCAAAGATAGATTTTGAACTAAAATTATGAATCTTTAACTGACATAGATAAATTTTAAAGCCAAAAGATTAATTTTTAGCAAACAGTTTTACTTTCAACTAAGAAGTTTTGGTTTCAACTGGATACATAAATTTATAACTAAAACACTTGAATTTTTAAAGGAAATAATGATTTTTCGAAAAAAGATTAATTTTCTCCAAAAAACACGATTTTCAATCAAATACATCAATTTTTAGCAAAATAGTTGAATTTTGAACTAAAAAAGACAAATTTTTATCCAAGTCGTTGAATGTTGGACTAAAGAAGATCAAGTTTTAATTAAAAATAAATTAGTTTAATTTTTAGTTTATGAATAAAAAATAATGAATGAAAATAAATGAAATGAAAATCAAATTATGAATCTTTTACTGGAATATTTGAAATTGGAAAAAAAAAGAATTTTCAACTTGTTAATGAATTTTTAACTGGATTAGTTAAAATGTCAACTAAAAAGGTAACTTTTGAACTAAGAAGTTTAGTGTCTAACGAAAAAAAAAAATGTAGCGCTATATATTAATTTTCTAATAAAAAAGATGAATTAGACAGAAACTGACAAATTTTCAACCAAATATTGAAAAATTAACTTTTTAGTTAGAAACATTAATTTTTAATTTAAAAAAAAAATCAGTACAAAGAATTAATTTTTAGTTTGAAAAAATAATTTTCAGTAAAAAAATAATTTTAATCAAATAGATTAGTTGCTAACGATAAGAATGAAATATTTAGTTTTAATATTTACATTGTTAGTTTAAACAAAATAATAATAAAAATAAAAATAAAATCTTTTAACTAGCAAAAAATAGCATAATTGAATTTTGAGTCAAAAAGAATAATATTCAAGAAAGAAAATTAATTTCTAAGCAAAAAGTTTAGCTTTCAATCAAGTTATTAAATTTTTATTTCAAAAACAGAATTGTGAATGGAAAATGTAGTATTCGGCATTTTGAAAAATAAGATTCCAATTTTTTAACAAAAAGAGTCGAATTAAATAAAAAAACACGTATTTTCAATATTAGTTAAATTTTGTAATAAAATTATTTTTTAGCAAACAAAGAGATAAATTGAAGATACCCTGTTACTTTTCTACGCAAAACATAATTCTTAAATTTTCAGTTAAAAAAAATTATTTTTAAAACGAAAAAAACGAAGTTTCAACATAGTAGTTAAATCTTTAACCAGACCATTTTTAAATAAAATCACCATTTATAAATCGAAAAAAATTATTTTTAACCAAGTAGTTAAACTTTCAAAAAAGTATTAAAAGTTTCATTTTAACAGAAAATTTACTAACAACCATAAAA
Source organism: Druon quercuslanigerum (assembly GCA_010014905.2). Classification (NCBI taxonomy): domain Eukaryota; kingdom Metazoa; phylum Arthropoda; class Insecta; order Hymenoptera; family Cynipidae; genus Druon; species Druon quercuslanigerum. Next base: position 15,646 of record JAAAKG020017150.1, read on the forward strand.
TATTTAAATTTTGGAAAACAATATAGTTAACTTTTCAGAAAAAAGAATTTTAAATACAACTATTGAATATTCGAAAACAAAAAAATGTATTTTTAGCAAAACTGTTGAATATTGTACAAGGTAGATTAATTTTTTACTGAAAAGTTCCAACAAAAAAGAAAGAATTTTTAACAAAATAGTTTTATAATCCTGAAAAAAAACTGACGAATTTTCCAAAAGACAGTCAAGTTTTCAAGCCAAAAAGTGTAATTTAATAGAAAACAGTTAACAATTCAAAACGAAAAAATCGAATTTGTTTACAAAATATTTGAATATTATAACAAGTTTTCATCAAAATAATTTAATTTTTGAATAAATAATCCCATTTTTAAACAAATTATTTTTTATTAAAAAGAGTTTATTTCCAACATTATATTTCAATTTTCTAACAAATTGTTCAGTTTTCAAGCCAAAAAGACGAATTTTCTAGAAAACAGTTTAATTTTAAACAAAAAATAAAGATTATTAACCAAGAAGATGAATTATCTACAACAACAACAAAAAATTTATTTTCACTAGAAAAGATAAGTTTTTAATTTATAATATCAATTTTCAATGAAAATTGGAAGTCACATTTTCAGCCAAGAAAATAATTTTTCGAAATAAAACACAATTTGCGACAGAGTAGTTTAATTTCAAAATTTAGATGTTGATTTTATTTCCAAGAAAATTACTTTTTTATCAAGCAGTGGAAACTTCGAACAAAATATATAAATTTCTAACTAAGAAGGATATATTTTTAACGAAATAGTTAAATTTTAACCAAAAAAGTTCATTAGAAAAAATGACATTTCTACCATAACAGATTAAATTGAAATCCAAAAGCACGATTTTTAAACAAAATATATGAATTTTTAACACAATAGTTGAATTTTTGAGATAAAAAGACGCGGTTTCTTGAAAACAGTTGAATTTTTAATAAAATAATTATATTTTTAACCTAATAGTTTAAATTTTTAACAAGAAGATTTTTTTACAAAAAATGACGAATTTTCAACAGAAAGCATTAACTCTTAACAAAATAGTAAAATTTTTAATAAAAAATACTCATTTCTTTAGCAAAAGATGAATTTTCAGCAAATAACATTCAATTTGAACCAAACAGTGAAATTTTCAAACAAAAAAGATAAAAGTTTAAGTAACAATCAAAGAGTTCAATTTCAGGTTCAAAATTAGTATGTAAACTAATAAAGAAATTTTTAAGCAAATACATAATGAATTAAAAATTAAAAAAAATTTATTAACAAAATACATGAATTTTCAGCCAAATAGTTTAACTTTCAACTACAGAAGATAAATTTACAATAAAAAGTGAAATATTTCAATTTTCAGTTAGGAAAATTACTTTTCAAAAAAAATAATTATCGACCAGTTGAATCCAACAAAAATGAAATAATTTTTAATAAAATAGTTTAATAATATTGAAAAAAACTGTTGAATTTTCCAAAAGATGTCAAGTTTTCAAGCCTAAAAGTGGAATTTAATACAAAAAAGTTGACGTGTAATCCAGAAAAAAAGAATTTTCGACACAAAAAATAGTATATTGTACTATAAACTTCACAACAGTTACAACTGTCTACTTTCAGCACACTTGATTTCTATTTTACCAGATTGTGGAATGATATCAACCCTGATAGATGGTAACTATCTCTGACGATAATACAGATTCCTTTAAATTACTCGTATCATAAATATAAACCCTGGATTGAGATAGCGTGTATTTCTGAAAAGAGAGAAGTTGTGTTGTTCCAAGTGGAGAGAAGAGAGTAGATCTTTTTACAAAAAAATTTTGTTGTCTCTTGTCTGTAATGCTCATAAGTGCTTTCTGCTATTCGAAGACTTAACTTGATCTACAGTATTGATTTCTATTTTTAAGGATTGTGGCATGATATATTGACTTGTTTTGATATTCATGTATGGCCGCGTGGAGCGCTATATCACTAGTTGAATCTATCATTTGGCATCACTGGTGAACCCAGTAAAGGTGTTTCAGTCAAGCCACTTACTGGTTAAAGCAGTCAAAGTCGGAAAATCACTGGTTCACCAGTGATGATCCAAAGTATTAATTCAACCAGTGGAAATTTTACTGTTTTAGTCTAAGAGAGTATAATAAATTAAAAATTTATTTCATTTGCTTATTACGTGCATGGAAACCCGCTACCAATGAAAATATTACATTTTTAACCATAACCTCGCATCCTCCAGGGTCGATTCTTTTATAAGGAAAATTTGCATAGCGGGAGGCCGCACATAGATGATGCGAAACAGTATTCAGAAGAGTAAAATGTCAGACTGAGAATTTTAATTTCCTAAATACCACTGCGTGAAGAAACTCAATGGCGTAATATTTGAACCAAATATTGTTTGACCTCATATCAAAGATAGAATTGGTTTGATACAAATCAAATTTGTTTGAGTTAAAAAAGGTTGTGTTTGAAGCAAATAAATTTTTGCTGAGAATAATTAATTAATTTTTTGAACATTTATAAAAGAAAGAATTTGTTTTATTCAAAAATTTTCTGAGTGCCGTAGAGTACTCCGCCTAAAATAGACTCATGAGAATTTCCGACAAAAAAATAACTTTAAAAGAAATTTTAAAATTGTTTAAAAATAGTTTAATTTTTTTACCAAATACTTGCATTTTCAATAGACAAATAGACAAATTTTCAAAAACGTATAAATTATGTATTTTCTACAAAACGGTTTAATTTTTAGCCAAAAGAGATTTATTTTTAACAAAAAATTTAAAATCTGATATTTCAGTCTAACAGATGTTGATTTTAAATAAGAAAGAAGTTAAGTCAGTTTAAACATTTAAGGTTTTAACAAAATAATTGATTCACCAACCAAAAAGACAAATTCGCCACAAAATACATGAACTTTAACTAAAAAAATACATTTTTAACAAAAAATAGAAGAGTAACATTCTAAAAAAATATATAAATTTTTTACGCAATTGATGAATTGTAATCTGAAAAGATGCATCTCCAACAAAAACATGAGCCTTTAACGTATATGTTCCATTTTAAATAAAAAAAAAACAATAATCCCCTCTAAAATATTTTTTTTTCTTACAGAAAAAATAAAGTTGCAATTAAACAGTTGAACTTTAAATTGAAAGAGGTAAATTTACTGTACAAAATAAAATAGTTAAATTTTTTGGTTAAGAATAATAAATAAGAAAAATGTAGCGTTTAGGCAAAAATATGATTTTCCACGCAAGGATCCAAATTTTCTACAAAAAAAAGGAAATTTTAACAAAATACAACGATTTTTAACTAATAAAGAAAAATTTTGACCAGAAGTAGAATATGTACTACACATTTTATTTAGAAAAATTAATTATCAACTAAAGCGATATCAACTATAATCAAGAATCTCAAACCAGAAAAATTAATTATTGACAAAGCAGTATAATTTTCTACAAAGCATTTAAATTTTCGACTAAAAAAATTTTAATATTCAGTTGATGAAATTCATTCTCACAAAAAATATAGAATGTTCAAAATACAGTTAAATTTTTAACCAAAGAAATAAAATTTATAACATAATAGTTGAATTTTAGGCTTATGCGGTTCAAAATTTAACTATTTCGTTAAAAATATATCTTTCTTAGTTGAAAATTCATATATTTTGTTCATAGTTTCCACTGTTTGACAAAAAATTAACTTTCTTGGATATAAAATCAACATTATAATTTAAAATTAAACTACTCTGTTGAAAAAATTAGTAAAAATTTATTTTTTTGTTGTAGAAAATTCATCTTCTTGGTTAAAATATTCACTATCAAACGCTTTGTTAATAATCTTTATTTATTGTTAAAAATTTAACTGATTTCAAGAAAATTCGTCTCTTTGGCTTTAAAACTGAACAATTTGTTAGACAATTGTAATATATATTTTAAAATAAACTCTTTTCTTAAAAAAAAATTTGGTTACAAATGGGATTATTTATTTAAAAATTCAATTATTTTGATGAAAACTTGTTATAATATTCAATTATTTGGTAAAAAATTCGTTTTTTTCGTTTTAAAAGTTATTCTCTTAGTTTAAAATTCAACTATTACCTTGGAAATTGATTTTTGTTGATTGAAAATTATCTTTCTTGTCGAAAAATCTTTTTTTCTGGATTAAGCGTCAACTTTTTTGTATTAAATTCTACTTTTAGACTTAAAAAATTGACTGTCTTTTGGAAAATTCAACAGTTCTTTTTTCAATATTATTAAACTATTTTGTTACAAATTATTTCATTTTTGTTGGATTCAACTAGTCGATAATTATTTTGTTTAAAAAGTAATTTTCCTAACTGAAAATTGAAATATTTCACTTTTTATTGTAAATTTATCTTCTGTAGTTGAAAGTTAAACTATTTGGCTAAAAATTCATGTATTTTGTTATTAATTTTTTTTTAATTTTTAATTCATTATGCATTTGCTTAGAAATTTGTTTATTAGTTTAAATTCTAATTTGAAACCTAAAATTGAAATCTTTGATTGTTACTTAAACTTTCATCTTTTTTGTTCGAAAATTCCACCGTTTGGTTCAAATTGTATGTTATTTGCTGAATATTCATCTTTTTCTAAGGAAATTAGTATTTTTTATTAAAAATTGTACTATTTGGTTAAGAGTTTATGCTTTCTGTTAAAAATTCGTCATTTTTTGTAAAAAAAAACTTCTTGGTAAAAAATTATACCATTATGTTAAAAATATAATTGTTGATCTTAGGTTTATTGGCCAGGAAATATTTAATTATTAATTCTAGATGTTAATTTTGTTTGTCTACTCGTCTATATCAATATTATTAAAATATTAATAAATCTTAAGATTGTGAAAAAAATGTCTCTATCTCCGCTGGGATCTGAACCCAGGACCTT
>JAAAKG020017161.1:3898-20557 GCA_010014905.2 Druon quercuslanigerum
ATACATGAAGTTGTAACTAGCGATAAATTTTTAACTAAAAAACTAATTGTCAACTAAAAGTATAAATTTACAATAAAAAGTGGGACAATTAATTATTAAGTTAAAAAATTAATTTAACAAAAAACATGAAGTTTTAACTAGAGATAAATTATTAACTAAAAAACAAATTTTTAACTAAAAAGCAAATTTTCAACTAAAAGTATAATTTTATAATAAAAAGTAGGACAATTAATTATTCAGTTACAAAATTAATTAAAAAAAATACATGAAGTTTTAACTAGAAATAAATTTTTATATAAAAAACAAATTTTGAACTAAAAAACGAATTATCAACTAAAAGTATAAATTTACAATAAAAAGTGGGACAATTAGTTATTCAGTTAAAAAATTAATTAAAAAAAATACATGAAGTTTTAACTAGAGATAATTTTTTAACTAAAAAACAAATTTTCAACTAAAAGTATAAATTTACAATAAAAAGTGGGCCAATTAATTATTCAGTTAAAAAATTAATTTAACAAAATGCATGATGTTTGAACTTGAGATAAATTTTTAACTAAAAGTATAAATTTACAATAAAAAGTAAGACAATTAGTTATTCAGTTAAAAAATTAGTTTAACAAAATACATGCATTTTTAACTAGAGATAAATTATTAACTAAAAAACAAATTTTCCACTAAAAGTGTAAATTTACCATAAAAAGTGAAATAATTAATTATTCAGTTAAAAAAAATATTTTAACAAAATACATGAAAATTTAAAAAGAGATAAATTTTTAAATACAAAACATATTTTCAACTAAAAGTATAAACTTACAATAAAAAGTGGGACTATTAATTATTTAGTTAAAAAATTAATTTAACAAAATACATGAAGTTCTAACTAGAGATAAAATTTAAACTCAGAAAAAATTTCAACTTTAAGTATAAATTTACAATAAAAAGTGAGACAATTAATTATTCAGTTAAAAAATTAATTTACCAAAATTTTTAACTTTTAACAATTAATTTTGGTATAAATATAATCTCTTTGCTTAATAATCCATTTTTTGGCAGAAAATTATATTAAAACAATAGTTAAATTTTTAATTATGTTAGTGTAAATGTCATCTTTTCGCTTAAAAAATATTTTTTCTTGGGTACAAAATTATTATTTTTTGCTCTAAAATTAACCCTGTAACTAAATATTTAACAATTCCATTTTTTAATTAAAATATGTAATTATTTTTTAGTTGAAAATTCGACTATTTGGTTGAAAATTCATGTATTTGGTTAAAAAGTCTTTTTTTAAGTAAATTAATCAACTTGCTTGAAAAATTATTTTTTTGGTTAAAAATGTTCTACCTAAGAGATAAATTTTTTAACTAAAATGATGAATCTTCAACGATAATAGCTAAATTTTTAGTTGAAAATTAAATTTTCAACCAAAGGTGTGAATTTTTATTTCTTTGGTTGCAAATTTTTAACGAAAAAGCTATGTTTTCAAGCAAGTATATTAATTTACAAAAAAAGAATTTATAACAAAATATATAAATTTTTAACCAAATAGTCGAATTTCCAACTGAAAAATGTAAATTTACAATTAGAAATGGAACAGTTACATATTCAGTTAAAACATTAATTAAAAAAAAGAGTTTTAACGAAAAAAAATAATTTTGAAACAAGAAGATTAATTTTATACCAAAAATAAGAATTTTTAACAAAATATATGAAAGTTTAACCAAAGAGATAAATTTTCAACTAAAATGATAAATCTTAACGATAAATATTTAAATTTTAAATTAAAAAATAATTTCTCAACTAAAATGATGGATTTAGAAAAAAAAATTCATCCAAAAAGATGAGTTTTCAAGGAAGTTTAATTAATTTTCTGTAAAAAAAGATTTTTTTATTAAAATACATGAATTTTAAACCAAATATTCGACCCTTTAATTGAAAAATATAAATTTACAATAAAAAAATGGAACAGTTAAATATTCAGTTAAGAAATTAATTTTAAAACAGAGTTTTAACGAAAAAAATGAATTTTTAAACAAGAAGATAAATTTTATTTTATGATAATATAATTTTTATATTATTAATATTAGTGTTATTAATATATTAATTATTATATTTAATTTTTAATTAAAATTATAAATATTCAACGATAATATTAAAATCTTCTGTTAAAAAATAAATTTTCAACCAAAGAGCTGAATTTTGCACTAAAATTGTGCATGTCCAAAAAAATTTTTAACCAAAACATGAATTTTTAATCGAGAAGATTAATTTTTAGTCAAATAGTTGACTTTTCAGGTAAAAAAGAAAATTTTTTTAACCAACATTGGAAAATTTACATTTACAGTTTAAATTCCAACCATGAACAGATAATTGTTAACTAAAATGATAAATCTTTATCTGCAATAGATAAATTTTAAGTTAAAAAATACTTTTTTACTAAAAATAGTTCAATTTTTAAAAAACAAAAACAAAATAATTTATTGACAAAAAAATTATTTTTTTTTACCAAACAAACGAATTATTAAAAAACTTAAATTTGTACCCAAAAAAAAACGAAATTTTTACAAATTACATTCCTTTTTTACAAAAAAGGCAGATCTTTAACAATATACGTGAGTTTTCAAAAAAATAGTTAAAATTTTAACTTAAAAATATAAATTTATAATGAGAAATGGAAAAGTGACATTCTCAAAAAAAATTAATTTTTGAACAAAAAAACTAATTTTAAACCAAAAAGATTAAATTTTAAGCCAGAAAATTAATTATGTAACAAAAAATACAAATTTTTAACAAAATACATTATTTTTCCACCGAAGAGATGAATTTTTAACTAAAATTATGAATCTTCAACTGAAATATTTATATTTTTAGTTAAAAAGTAATAATTTTCAACAACAAAAAAAAAAGATTTTCAAACCATAAGGATGATTTTTTAAGGCAGAAAATTAATTTTGTAACAAAAAAGACAAATTTTTAACAAAATACATGAATTTTCAACCAATTATTAAATTTTTCAACTAAGAAGATGAATTTTCTATTAAAAAAGCACACAAAAAACATTAATTTTTAAACAAATATTTAAATTTCAAATTTTTAAAAATAATATTAAGCAAAAATGTAAATTATTAGATAAGAAGATTAAATTTCTACTAGAAAGATGAATTTTGAACAAAAAATTTCAGTTTTCAACAAAAATATTAATTTTAAATAAAAAAGTTTATTTTCAATTAATAGTTTTATTTTATACTAAATTACTGAATTTTCTACTTAAATTGCGAATATTCAACTAAAAACTATATTTTATTTAATAGTTCAACTGTAAATTAATTTATTTTATTTTTTAATAGCAACAAAATTCTCATAGAAACGTGTAATAGTTAATTTTTAACAAAAAAGATTTTTATTTTAAATAATAAACTGAATAAACTTAAAAATAATTTTAAATAATAAATTTTAATAATAAACTTTACCCACATAAAACGAATTTTCGAACAAAATAGTTACATCTCCAACTAAATAAAAAAAATAATAAAAAATAATTAATTTTTAAAGAAATAATTAATTTGTTCTAAAGTAGTTGAATTTTTCGACTAAAAACATAAACATTCAACAAAAAATACGTATTATCCACCCAAAATATGCATTTTCAATAAAAAATATAAATTTAATAACAAAGTTATTAAAAAAAAAAATAGTTTTAATTTTATACCAAATTATTCAATTTTCAACTAAAATGATGATTTTTCAACTGTTTAAATGTAAACAAATTATTTAATTTATAATAAAAAAATTTTTTTGAAAGAAACATGTAATAGGTTACATTTAAAAAAAAAGATATAAATTTAAAATAAAAAGTAGTCCAACTCAACCAAATACAACAATTTCGCATCCAAATATTTAAAGTTTTAAGCAAATAGTTCAATTTTTAACCAAAAGGTTTCTGAATTTTTCGACAAGAGGTTGAAAATTTTTTTATTTTATTTATAAAAGATTCAAGGTTTAAAATATTACAACTTTAAGATTCTGATATTTATTTATTAATGGTCGGAAAAAATATTTACTGTTTTTTTTCTTGCAAATTGAACAATTTTGTAAAAAAATTATCCTTTTTGATTGAAAATGCAAGTATCTCGGTAGAAAATTTAGTTCTTATTGAAAACTCACACTTTTATGTCGAAAAGTCGAATGAAAATATTTTTTGATAAAAATTTCAATATTTTTTGAAAATTTGTGTTTTTATTTTGAAAAATTTGTCAATTTTATCAGAATCTGCATGTTTCTCAGATAGAAATGTAGCTTTTTGGTTGAGAATTTAACAATTTTGTTAAAAAATTTACTTTTTGGTTGAAAATTTAACATTGTTGTTAAAAAGTCATCCTTTTCGGTTGAAAATTCAACTGTATAGTTAAAAATTCAAATATTTCGTAAAAAATTGCCTTTTATAAAATTCATATTTTAGTATACTCATTTTTTATTTTAGTACTCATTTTTAGATAAAAACTTAACTTTTTTTGTTGAAAATGTGAATTTTTTATTAAAAAATTTATATATTTTAGTAGAAAAATCATTTTTCTTGGTTAAATATGAAATTGTTTGCTCGAAGGTTAAATATTCTTCTCAGTCATCCCTTTTGGTTGAAAATTCAACTGCTTTTTTGAAAATTCGTTTTTTCTGGTTTAAAATTTTCTAAACAAATTTACTTCTTATCTGAAACTCATATTTTAGTGTTAGAAATTCAAACTAAAATCTTTTTTTTATGGAAATTTAAATAAAATTTTTTAAAATTTGTTTTTAATTAAAAACATTATCTGCGTTTTAGTAGAAATTTTATCTTTCTTGGATTAAAATACAACAGTTATTTTATTTAAATTATTTATTTAAATACAACTAATATTTTTTATTGAAAAAATTAAATTTCCTGAATAAAAAATAAACTATTTTGTTTAAATTTTTTGTAATAGAGGTTTATATCTTTAGTGAAAATTTAACTATTTTCTTGCAGATTATTTTTTTATCGTTGAAAATTCAATTTTTTTGCAGAAAATTCGTCTTTTGACTTGAAGATTAAACAATTTTGGTCAACTTTTTATTGCTTTAATGACTGAAAAATTATTATTTATTGAAAATTTGTTTTTCTGGTTGGAAAATTAATTTTTTAAAGTGATACTTTCATTTTTTTGGTGGCTTAAGACGATCTGAAGGTACCGCGGCCTACCTGCCCTGTCGGCGACCTTTTCTATTGTTCAGCGCTAGACTGGCTCTCGACCGGCGCCTTCTGCATTATTTTACAGGGGTACATTTAAATTTTATTGGAGCATCAACAAACTAACCAAAAAATTAAGTTTTCCACCAAAAAGACCAATTTTCAACAAAATACATGAATTGTCAGCTAAAATTTTTGAATTTTGCAGAAAAAATATAATATTTTAATTTTCAATCAGAAAAATAAGTTTGTAACCAAGAAGATCATAAATTAGTATAATTTTGAACCAATTAAATGATATTCAAACCTGAAATATATTATTATAATTATTATTATAAGTATTATAATTTTATTTTATTTTATTAGTATAAGTCTTATAATTTTCAGTCAGAAAAATAAATTTTCAACAACAAAATTGTTATTTTTGGTTAAAAATTCATTTGTTTTGTTAAAAATAAGTTTTTCTAAAAGAGAAAATCAGTTTTTAAACAAAAAGTTCAAATTAGTTCTATTTATAACAAGAAAATATACATTTTCTACCAAAATAATTAAATTTTCGACTAAAAAACACTTTTATCAATAATGCAGTATTTTTAAGTAAAAATTTTCATTTTAAACTGAAAGTCTTCAATTTTCAATGAAAGAAATAAACTTACAACTAAAATGATGCATCTCTAGAAATAAATGAATTTTTAAGCAAATATTTGAATATTTAATCCAGAAGATTAATTTTGTTATAAAAAAGACAAATTCTCAACAAAATGGATTATTATTTAACTAAAAAAGATAGATTTAAGAAAAAAGTTTAATTTCGTGTTTGAGAAATAAATTTTCAGTATAAATAAAATAGATTTTTAACAAAATATTAAACTTTTCAACTTAACGGATGAATTTCCAAGTAAAAAGATTAAATTCCCATAAAAAAAACATTTTCGCAGAAAAATGGAATAGTTATTTTAAAAAATAATGCAGAAGACGCCGGTTGAGAGCCACAGCGCTTCGAGATTCAGTCCAGCGCTGAAAAAGAGAAAAAGGTCGCCGAGAGGGCAGGTAGGCCGCGGTACCTTCAGATCGTCTTAAGTCTATTTTTTTATTATAAAATTCATCTTCTAGATTAAACATTCAAATATTGGCTTAAAAAATTTTTTATTTCTAGAGATGCATCATTTTAGTTGAAAGTTTATTTCTTTGATTGAAAATTTAATATATTTTTAGTCAAAAATTTAATTATTTTAATAGAAAATGTCTATTTTCGTGTTTTAAATAGAACTTATTTGAATTTCTTGTTTAAAAATTTATTTTCACATTTAAAAAAATTAATTTTTAACAAAACAAATGAATGAAAAATAACCTTTTTTAGTTGAAAATTGATGTAATTTGTTAAAACATGAACTATTTAGATTAAATATTCATATTTCATTTTTAAGATTTATTGAATTGGTTCAAAATTAAATTGTTTTCTTAAAAATTTATTTTCTTGGTTACAAACTTATTTTTCTGAGTGAAAATTAAAATATTATTTTTTTCCACAAAATTCACAATTTTTAGCTGAAAATTCATATATTTTCTTGAAAATTGCTCTATTTGGTTATAAAATTTAATTTTCTTTTTAGTGCTTAGAGATTCAGTCCAGCGCTGAACAATAGAAAAAGGTCGCCGAGAGGGCAGGTTGGGCGCGGTAGAAGATTCATTTTCTGTATTGAACATTGAAATATTCGCTTAAAAATTCTTTTATTTCTAGAGATGCATCATGTTAGTTGAAAGTTTATTTCTTTAATTGAAAATTTAATATATTTTTAGTCAAAAATTTAATTATTTTGGTAGAAATTGTCTATTTTCGTGTTTTAAATAGAATTTATTTGAATTTTTTGTTTAAAAATTTATTTTCACCTTTAAAAAAATTAATTTAAAAAAAAATTAATTTTCAACCAAAAACAGACCAATTTTGTTGTTGAAAATTTAATTTTCTGACTGAAAATTATAAAACTTTTTTCTAGGCAGAAAAATAACCTTTTTTAGTTGAAAATTGATGTACTTTGTTCAAATATGAACTATTTAGATTAAATATTCATATTTCAGGTTTAAGATTCATTTAATTGGTTCAAAAAAAAAATGTTTTCTTAAAAATTTACTTTCTTGGTTACAAAACTTATTTTTCTAAGTGAAAATTAAAATATTATATTTTTTATGCGAAATTCAAGATTTTTAGATTTAAAGTCATGTATTTTGTTAAAAATTGGTCTATTTGGTTGACAATCTGATTTTTTTTAGCGCTTCGAGAACCAATCCAGCGGTAAACAATAGAAAAAGGTCGCCGAGAGGGCAGGTAGGCCGCGGCAGAAAATTCATTTTCTGAATTGAACATTCAAATATTTGTTTAAAAATTCTTTTAATTCCTAGAGATGCATCATTGTAGTTGGAAGTTTATTTCTTTGATCGAAAATTTAATTATTTTTCTAGAAAATGTCTATTTTCGTGTTTTAAATAGAACTTATTTCAATTTTTTGATTAAAAATTGATTTTCAGTTAAAAAAAATTTATTTTTAACAAAACAAATGCATTTTTAACCAAGAAAAGACCAATTTTGTTGTTGAACATTTAGTTTTCTGACTGAAAATTATAATACGTATTTCTAGGCAGAAACATAATCTTTTTTTAGTTGAGAATTCATTTATTTTGTTGAAAAATTATCTTTTTGGATTGAATATTTATATTTCAGAATTAGGGCTTATTTAATTGGTTCAAAATAAAAATTTTATTCTCAAATATGTATTGTCTTCTTGGTTAAAAAACCTATTTTTCTGAGTAAAAATTAAAATATTATATTTTTTTCTGCAAAAGTCAAAAATTTTAGCTGACATTTCATGTATTTTTTAAAAATTGGTCTACTTGGTTAAGAATTTGATTTTTTAGCGCTTCGAAATCCAGTCCAGCGCTGAAAAACAGAAAAAGGTCGCCAAGGGGGCAGGTGGACCGCGGTACCTTCAGATCGTCTTAAGCCGCCTTTTTTATTAGAAAATTCATTGTCTGGAATCAATATTCAACTATTTGCCTGAAATTCTTTTTTTCTGGAGATGCATCATTTTAGTTGGAAGTTTATTTCTTTGATTGAAAATTGCATACATTCAGTTTAAAATGAATATTTTTACTTAAAACGTAGTTACTGCATTTATTTTAGAAGGAAATTTAATTATTTTAGTAGAAAATCTCTATTTTCAGGTTATAAATAGAACATATTTGAATCTTTTGTTAAAAAATTGATTTTCACTTTAAAAAAATTGATTTTTAACAAAAAAAAATGAATTTTTAAACAAAAAAAGACAAATTTTGTAGTTGGATATTTAGTTTTCTCACTGAAAATTATAATACTTATTTTTAGGCAGAAAAATAATCTATTTTAGTTGAAAATTCATGTATTTTCTTAATTGGTCTATTTAGATTGAATATTCATATTTTACGTTTAAGATTTTTTTAATTGGTTTAAAATTAAACTGTTTACTTAAAAATGAATTTTCTTCTTGGTTAAAAAACTTATTTTTCTGAGTCAAAATTAAAATATTATGTTTTTTCTGCAAAATTCTAAATTTTCAGCTGACAATTTATGTATTTTGTTAAAAAATGTGATTTTTTTAGCGCTTGAAGATCCAGTCCAGCGCTGAAAAGTAGAAAAGGTCGCCAAGAGGGCAGGTGGGCCGCGGTACCTTCAGATCGTCTTAAGCCATCTTTTTTTATTAGAAAATTCATCTTCTGCATTGAACATTTAAATATTTACTTTTAAATTCTTTTATTTCAAGAGATGCATCATTTTATTTGGAAGATAATTTCTTTGATTGAAAAATTAATACATTTAGTTTAAAATGAATATTTTTACTTAAAACGTTGTTACTGCATTTTTGGTAGAAGTGTTTTTCAGTCAAAAAATTAATTATTTTGGTAGAAAATCTCTATTTTCGGGTTATAAATAGAACATATTTGAATCTTTTGTTAAAAAATTGATTTTCAGTTTAAAAAAAATTAATTTTGAACAAGACAAATGAATTTTCAACCGAAAATAATCTCTTTCAGTTGAAAAATTATGTATGTTTTTAAAAATTGGTTAATTTTTTTCTTGTTTACAAACTTATTTTTCTAAATGAAAATTAAAATATTATATTTTTTCTACAAAATTCAAAATTTTTAGCTGAAAATTCATATATTTTATTGAAAATTGCTCTATTTGGTTGTAAAATTTGATTTTCTTTTTAGCGCTTAGAGATCCAGTCCAGCGATGAAAAATAGAAAAAGGTCGCCAAGAGGGCAGGTAGGCCGCATTCAATTATTTGTTTTAAAATTCTTTTATTTCTAGAGAAGCATCATGTTAGTTGAAAGTTTATTTCTTTGATCGAAAATTTAATACATTTCCAGTCGAAAATTTAATTATTTTGTTAGAGAATGTCTATTTTCGGGTATAAATAAAATATATTTCAATCTTTTGTTTTAAAATTGATTTTTACTTTTAAAAAATTAATGTTTAACAAAATAAAAGAAATTTTCACAAAAAAAGACCAATTTTGTTTTTGAAAATTTAATTTTCTCACTGAAAAATATAATACTTATTTCTAGGTAGAAAAATAATTTTTTTAGTTGAAAATTCATGTATTTTGTTGAAAATTTATCTATTTATATTGAATATTCATATTTCAGAGTTAAGATTCATTTAACTGGTTCAAAATAAACTGTTTTCTTAAAAATTTATTTTCTTGGTTACAAACCTATTTTTCTAAGTAAAAATTAAAATATTATATTTTTTCTGAAAAATTCAAAAATTTTAGCTGACTATTGGTCTTTTTGGTTAAAAATTTTATTTTTTTAGCGCTTCGAGATCCAGTCCAGCGCTGAAAAGTAGAAAAGGTCGCCGAGAAGGCAGGTGGGCCGCGGTACCTTTAGATCGTTTTAAGCCGTCTTTGTTATTAGAAAATTAATATTGTGGATTCAAAATTTAAATATTCGCTTAAAAAATTTTTTTTCTAGAGATGCATCACTCTCTATTTTCGTGTTATAAATAGAACTTATTTGAATTTTTTGTTACAAACTTATTTTTCTAAATGAAAATTAAAATATTATATTTTTTCTAAAAAATTCAAAATTTTTAGCTGACAATTTATATATTTTGTTGAAAATTGGTCTAATTGGTTAAAAATTTGATTTTTTTAGCGATTCGACATCCAGTCCAGCGCTGAACATTAGAAAAGGTCGCCGAGAGGGCAGATGGGCCGCGGTACCTTCAGATCGTCTTAAGCCTCCTTTTTTATTAGAAAATTCATAGTCTGGAATGAACATTCAAATATTTGCCTAAAATTCTTTTATTTCTAGAGATGCATCATTTTATTTGGATTTTTTTTTTATTAAAAATTTAATACATTTAGTTTAAAATGAATATTTTCACTCAAAATGTAGTTACTGCATTTATGGTAGAAGTGTTTTACAGTCGAAAATTTAACTATTTTGGTAGAAAAGGTCTATTTTTGTGTTATAAATAGAACTTATTTGCTTTTTTTGTTTAAAAATTGATTTTCATGTTAAAAAAAAATTAATTTTCAAGAAAACAAATGAATTTTCACAAAAAAAGCCATTTTTGTTGTTGAAAATTTAATTTTCTGACTGAAAATTATAATAATTATTTCTAGGCAGAAACATAATCTTTTTTAGTTGAAAATTCAAGTATTTTGTTGAAAATTTAATTTTTTTATCGCTTGCAAATCCAGTTCAGCGTTGAATAATAGAAAAGGTCGCCAAGAGGGCAGGTGGGCCGCGGTACCTTCAGATCGTCTTAAATCGTATTTTTTATTAGAAAATTTATCGTTTGGATTGAACATTCAAATATTTGCTTCAAAATTCTTTTATTTCTAGAGATGCATCATTTTAGTTGGAATTTTATTTCTTTGATTTAAAACTAATTAAATTTAGTTTAAAATGAATATTTTTACTCAAAATTTAGTTACTGCATTTATGATAAAAGTGTGTTTCTGTTGAAAATTTAATCATTTGGATAGAAAATATATATTTTCGTGCTATAAATAGAACATATTTAAATCTTTTGTTTAAAAATTGATTTTCAGTTTAAAAACAATTAATTTTAGCAAGACAAATGAATTTTCAACCGAAAAATAATCTCTTTTAGTTGAAAACTCATGTATTTTTTTGAAAATTGGTTTATTGGAATTACATATTCATATTTTAGTTTTAAAATTCATTTAATTAGTTCAAAATTAAACGTTTTTCTTAAAAATTCATTTTCTTCTTGATTGCAAACTTATTTTTCTCAATGAAAATTAAAATATTATATTTTTCCGCAAAATTCAAGATTTTTAGCTGACAATTCATTTATTTTGTTAAAAATTGGTCTATTTGGATTAAATATTCATATTTAAAAATTAAGATTTATTTAATTGGTTCAAAATTAAGCCGTTTTCTTCAAAATTTATTTTCTTCTTGGTTACAAACCTATTTTTCTAAGTGAAAATTAAAATATTATATCTTGTCTGCAAAATTCAAAATTTGTAGCTAACAATTTGTGTAATTTGTTGAAAATTGGGCTATTAAGTTTAAAATTTGATTTTCTTTTTAGCGCTTCGAGATCCAGTCCAGCGCTGAAAAATAGAAAAAGGTCGCCAAGAGGGCAGTCAGGCCGCGGTACCTTCAGATCGTCTTAAGCCGAAATATTGTCCGACTCCATTTTAAAGATCTGATCTTAAAAACATTACATGATTAAAATTCTGCTATTTGAATGTTAATGGTCAGGATAAATTAAAATTTGTTTAAAGAAAAATCTGAAAATTTTAAAAATGGATTCTTAACCCTGCAAAGCTAATTCTGAAAGCAAAAACTCTCCATTAGTCTCAAGAGTCTTAGAAAGGGACTTATATTCCGTTACGTAATTTAAGTACGGCCCCAAAATAAATTTAATAGTAGAAAAATTGTTGAACCTTCTACGATATCTCCAGGCTCTGATGGAATTTCCAAAACTGGAAGACACTGACCACCCCGACATTCCTTGCCTTCAGCACACTTGGTTCCTTCCAAAGCTGGTCCAGCTAGATAATATCCGGATTTGTGTGGACTTGTGCATTGTAAGGATTGGCAAGCGTTGTACAAAGTTGGAACAACAGCATCCTGGTCCCGTAGGAATAATTCGCACTGTTTTTTGGCATGCCATTCTCTACCTGGCAAGTCTGAGTAACGAGAATGATTGAGGCTCTCGTCGATAACTGAAGACGAAGAGTCATCCAAGAGACAAGATTTGGTCTCGAACAGTTTCATTGCCACCTCTTGGCTGCACGGCGACCAGTTTGTTTCTCCTACTACTGTCCCACGGCTTGGTGACATGATGAATCCGTTTTTTGGACAAGAATTCTGGGTTGAATCGTGATGCATTCCTAGGCTTTAAAAACAAAAATGAGAATTGTTTATACCTTACTTAGTTAATGTTTAATAATGAACTATTTAATAAAAAGTTTTTTAGTTGAAGGTGAAGAATTATAAGTAACTATTTGGTTGAAAAATCGTCTTTTTTGGCGAAGTTAATTATTTTTCATTTAAAATCAAAATTTGTATTGGTTTACATATGTATTGGATAATAACAATTTTTTTAGTTGAAGATTAACAATTATAATAAAAAATTCAACAATTTAGTATAAAATTTAACTTTTGTAGTAGAAAATAAACTATTAATTTAAAAATAAAACTATTTAATTGAAAACGTAACTATTTTGTTATAAAATCGTCTTTTTTTAATGAAGTTAATTGTTTTTTATTTAACATAAATTGTTTTTTTTGTTAGAATATGAACTATTACATGTTTTGCAGAGAATTTTTTTGTTATTGAAAAAATAATTAATTGGTTTACAGCTGAACTATATCATAATAATTTTTTTGGTTAAAGATAACAATTGTAGTAGAAAATAAACCATTTATTTAAAAATAAAACTATTTAGTTTAAAACGTAAATATGTTGTTGAAAAACCGTCTTTTTTGGACGAAGTTAATTGTTTTTCATTTAAAATA
Source organism: Druon quercuslanigerum (assembly GCA_010014905.2). Taxonomy (NCBI): domain Eukaryota; kingdom Metazoa; phylum Arthropoda; class Insecta; order Hymenoptera; family Cynipidae; genus Druon; species Druon quercuslanigerum. The sequence continues at coordinate 17,145 of JAAAKG020017161.1, forward strand.
AAAAAATTTGTCGTTAGAATATGAACTATTACATGTTTTGTTGAGAATTTTTTTTGTTATTAAAAAAACAATTAATTGGTTTACATATTTATTGTTTAATAACAATTTTTTTAGATAAAGATTAACAATTATAATAAAAAATTCAAAAATTTAGTATAAAATCAAACTATTTAGACAAAAAGTAATTTTTTTGATAAAAATTCATATTTTTAGTTGAAAGTTCTTATTTTTGGTCAAAAATTCAACTATTGAAGTTAAAAATAAACTATTTATTTACAAATAAAACCATTTATTTTGAAAACGTAACTATTTTGTTAAAAAATTGTCTTTTTTGGATGAAGTTAATTGTTTTTCATTTGAAATAAAAAAAAAATTTGTTAAAATATGAACTACTACATGTTTTGTTGAGAACCTTTTTGTTATTAAAAAAAAAATTGGTTTACAGCTGAACTATTTCTTAATAATTTTTTTGGTTGAAGATTAACAATTGTAGTAGAAAAATCGACAATTTAGTCAAAAAGTAACTTTTAAGTTAACACTTCATTTTTTTGGTCGAAAATTCAACTATTGTAGTAGAAAATAAACTATTTATTTTAAAATCAAACTAATTAGTTGAAAACGTAAATATTTTGTTGAAAAATCATCTTTTTTGGACGAAGTTAATTGTTTTTCATTGAAAATAAAAAAATTGTTTGTTAAAATATGAACTATTACATGTTTTGTAGAGACTTTTTTTATTAAAAAAACAATCAATTGGTAAAAGGCTAAACTGTTTAATAATAATTTTTTGGTTTAAGGTTAACAATCGTAGTAGAAAAATCAACAATTTAATCAAAAAGTAACTTTTAAGTTAACACTTCATTTTTTTGGTCGAAAATTCAACTATTGTAGTAGAAATAAAACTATTTATTTAAAAAAAAACTATTTACTTGAAAATGTAACTGTTTCGTTAAAAAAATTGTCTTTTTTATGAAGTTAATTGTTTTTCATTTAAAATAAAAAAAAATTGGTTAAAATATGAATTATTACATGTTTTGTTGAGAATTTTTTTGTTATTGAAAAAAAATTGGTTTACAGCTGAACTAGTTAAAAACAATCTTTTTAGTTGAAGATTAAGAATTATAGTAGAAAATTCAAAAATTTAGTAAAAAATCAAACTATTCAGTCAAAAAGTAACTTTTTTGTTAAAAATTCATATTTTTGGTCGAAAATTGAACTATTGTAGTAGAAAATAAACTATTTATTTAAAAATAACACCATTTATTTTAAATACGTAAATATTTCGTTAAAAAATGGTCTTTTTTGGATGATGGTTATTGTTTTTCATTTAAAATCAAAAAAATTGTTTGTTAAAATATGAACTATTCCATGTTTTGTTGAGAATTTTTTTGTTTAAAAAAAAAAATTGGTGTACAGCTGATTTAGTTAAGAGCAATCTTTTTAGTTGAAGATTAAGAATTATAGTAGAAAATTCAACAATTTAGTAAAAAATTAAACTATTTAGTCCAAAAGTAACTTTTTTGTTAAAAATTCATATTTTTGGTCGAAAATTGAACTATTGTAGTAGAAAATAAACTATTAATTTAAAAATAAAACTATTTAGTTGAAAACCAAACTATTTCGTTGAAAAATCGTCTTTTTTTGCATGAGGTTAATTGTTTTTCGTTTAAAATCAAATTTTGTTGTTGTTAAAATATGAACTATTACAAGTTTTGTTGAGCATTTTTTTGTTATTGGAAAAACAATGGATTGGTTTACAACTGCACTATTTAATAAAAAAATTTTTTAGTTGAAGATTAAAAATTATTTTAGTAAAAAAATCAAACTATTTAGTCAAAAAGTAACTTTTTTGTTAAAAACTCATATTTTTGGTTGAAAATTCATGAACAGTAAACCATAAAAATAACTTTTGAACTAAATTGTTTAATTTAAAAAAAAAAAGAGTGAACTTTTAACCAAATAATTGAATTTTCAACTAAAAACATGAATTATTAACGAGCAAGATTAATTTTCTACAAAAAAAAGACGAATTTTTAACGAGGTAGTTAAATTTTTAAATAAAAAAGATAAATTTTCTACAAAATAGTTTAATGTTCAACTAAGAAATTCGAATTTTATACTAAATAGTTGAATTTTCAAATAAAAAAGATAAAAATTTCCACCTAAAATTAAATAGTTTAACCGTTAGTTGAAAAATTAATTTTCAAACAAAAAAGAAAGACTTTTCAAGGAATAGTTCAATTTTTACGCAAATTCATTAATTTTCAAGTAAAATAATGAATCTTCAACTGGAGTAGTTAAATTTACACTTAAAAGATAAATTTTTAGCGTAAACCAAACAAAAAATGTTAAACAAAATTATTCAATTTTTCTTCTAAAGAGATGGATTCTCGACATTTAATTAAATAGTTGATACTTAGACCAAAAAAGATTTTAATTTTTAATAAAAAATAGTTAAATTTCACCAAAAATATGCATTTTAATTGAATAAAACTAAGTTTTTACTAAAAAAGAAAATTTAAACAAAATAATTAAGGTTTTAATCCAGAAGATTAATTTTTAACTAAAATTATTCATCTTCAACCAACAAATGAATTTTTAACAAGGTCGTTCTACTCTTAATCAAGTAGTTGCATTTTTAACCAAAATAGATGATATTTCAACAAACAAAAATTTTAAACAAAAATACGAAGTTTGAACTAAAGAGTTAAATTTTCAACCAAGAAAGAGTTTTTAATAAAAAAAGAAAAAAAAGCTTCCGAATATGTTAAATTGTCTAAGACAAAATGACGAATTAAAAAAAAAAATTCACTTTTCTACACAAAAATTTATTTTCAACCAAGAAGTTCAATTTCCACCCAAAAATGTCTTCCCAGTCAAAAAAGATAGCAAATTTTAACTAAATTGTTGATTTTTCAATTCAAGGGATAATTTTTTACAGAATAATTGGATGTTTAACTTGAAAAAATAAATTTTAAACAAAAAGACGAAATTTCAATTAAAAAATGACTTTAAAAACAAAAAGAAAAATTTTACAGATACGTGTGGAATTTTCACAAAAATAGTTCACTTTTCAACAAAAAAAGATACTTGTTAACAAAAATGTTTAATTTTCAAATAAAGTATGTAGATTAATTTTCAACCACTCATTTCAATTTTCATCGAAAAAAACATATTTTATACCAAAAGGTTAGTTATTTAAAAAAAGAGTAAATTTCAATCAAGAAGATGAAATTCTAACTAAAATTAGACATTTTCAACAAAAAAAAAATGAATTTTTAACAAAGTAGTTGAATTTTCCACGAAAATAATATAGAATCTTCGCGCACATTCTCATCGCGCGCGGCTCGCTTCGCTCGCAAGTTTGAGCGCGCCTAGGGCGCGCACCTGTTGGATCTCGCGCTTCGCGCTCG
>JAAAKG020017172.1:0-20556 GCA_010014905.2 Druon quercuslanigerum
CTGATTGGCCAATCAAGTCTTATTTAAAAAGATTATTTAAATTATTTAAAAAGATTATTTAAATTATTTTAAAAAATTATTTAAATGAGACTTGATTGGCCAATCAGGTGCGTCATGTCTCCATGGTGGGACGCTCTGGCCAATCACAGGCATCCTAGAGAGTATGCATAAGAACACCATAACCTGATACCTCAGTTTCAGGTCAGCCCTGAAGAAGTTAACTGCAATTTTCACGAAATGTCGGCAAAATTCGTAGTTTTGCACACGATTGAAAGCCGAAATATCTCTTAACTATTTTAGTTGAAGATTCATCATTTAAGTTGAAAATTAATCTTATTGGTTACAAATGTCAATTTTGTTTTTAAACATTTATCTCTTTACTTAAAAGTTGAACTATTTGGTTAAAAACTCGTTTTTTGATTCAAAATGAATTTTCAAACTGAAGACGTGCCTATACCATTTTTTCTTGAAAATGAATCTTTTTTTTTTATTCGAAAATTTAAGTAAGTGGGTAAAAATTGAAACAATTTGTTAAACATTCTTTTTTGTTGACCTGGCCGGATCCCTGATTGGATTCCTTCACGGGCTACATTGATTTTATTGAAAAGAATTTATTCTTCCATATTTCTCCCCTATGTTTGTGAAAAGTCACCCTATTTCTCCTGTTTTGAGAGCATTTTGGGCTATAAAGTCTATGAAGATAATCTGCAGCTCTTCTCATAAAGTTTATTACGACTATATCATTTCTCTGGTGAAAATCAATTCTTATCGAAGGGAGTAACACGTCACGAAGGTATTCTAGGGACGTGACAGAATGTCGCTATCCAATTTCCTCCTGACCGTTAAACTAACGCGTAAACCGGACCTTAACCACACTTCCTATAACCGGAAGCCAGTGCTAAGGCGAGAACTGAAAAGGGCGGAACTACCGGTAGCACATTGTAAATTGTTATCTCATGTAATAAAAGGGAGTAGTTTTGTTACCTCTCTTATAGCCCTCCTTTTCCCATTTTTTTCTCTTTATACTAAAGCTTGAGATATATATTTTTTATTTTTATTTTCAAATACACCAACATCGCCCCGACAAACTTTTTTAGTGCTCATTGGCCTATAGGCAGAAAGTAATCGGATTATACGAGTCCTGAAACGAGTCAAAGCTTGTTTTTTTCACTTTTCTTTTTTCTTTTAATCTTTTATTGCAAGAACGATAGATACCTCTTTCGTGTAAGAACGTAACTGCGTAGTAGATAGTGCATAATAGTAAAAAAAGGAAGATCTTGAAGTGACACTGGTTGAAAACTTTCTATAGAAACTGTTTTTTTTTTTTTTATTTAAGTAGGGTGACGAAAATATAATGATTGTCCGCACTATGTGCCAATCCAATGATTGATATCTTTGCAGCAAAATTATTCATAATTATTAAAGGATTTAATAGATTGCAAGCAATAGTTTGGCAATCATCATGAAATTTAAAGGTATAATAAACAGTGTGTATCCTACGTGGAAAACCTGGAACTATCAGGGAAGTTTTTCGAGAGCGTGCTTAATTTTTTTAAAAATTGCAATATAAAATTGAATAACAATAATTTATATACAAATTATAAAAGTAGCTTTATATCACTATATTGAACTATTTGTTAAAAATTCGTTATTTGTTTGGTTTGAAATTCATTTTTGAACGGAAAATATAACCGCACTCAACTTCCAGTTAAGTCAAAGTCTTTGAAATGAAAACTGTTCGGTTATGTCAAATTCCTCTCATCTCTACCAATATCTATTGGCGTGGAGAAGATGAAGGATTTCACTGTATATATGCGAAATAACTGGGCGGTGCGTTTTGATGTATCTGATCGTTGACATAGCTGAGCTTTGACTTAACTGGAAGTTAAGTGCATTCTATTTTTAGTCGACAATTGATCCTTAGTAGTTTAAAAATCCCTGTATCTGTATAAATATTCATGTATTTTGTTGAAAAATATTTTTTTTGCTTGAAACTTATATTGAAAAATCGCTTTTTAGTTTGAATTTAACTGTTTTGGATAAGAATTAAAATCTTTTTGGTTGAAATATCGACTACTAACTCTTTAGTTGAGAATTCATTCTTTTTAGAATGAAAATTTAACTACTGAATTTGAAGGTTAAATCCTTTATTAAATTAATTTGTTTGGTTAAAAAGTCGACAATTCGTTTTTTCTTTGAGTAAAAATTAATTTTTTTAAATAATTTCATTAACTTTTATGATTGAAAATTATAATTTTGTGAACTGAAAACGTAAGTATTCAATTGAATATACCATCACTTTAGTTACAAATTCATCTTGTATGTTGTAACATCAATTTTTTTAACTAAAAATTTAGCTATTTAATGTTTGTTCCATTATTCTATTGAAAGAATAAAAATTTATAATTTTAGTGGATTATTGATCTTTTTGGTTAAAATTTGTTTATTCAAATTAAAGATTTATCATTTAAATTATAAATTCATCTTCTTGGTTAAATATTAATTTTTGATTTTTGTGACTGAAAATTTAACTATTCAATCTTTGGTTAACATTTATATTTTTCAGTTGAAAATTTATGTTTTTGGTTGAAAATTTAACTATTTCAGTCAAAGAATTATCGTTTTAGTTAAAAATTCATCAGTTGAGATAAAAATTTTATTTTAGTTCAGAACTCATGTATTTTTTTTGAAAAATCTGTATCTTTATAGGCAACTAATCTTCTTGTTTAAATATTTATCTTTTGTGTTAAAAATTGAAATATTCAAGTTGAAAACTAGAATCTTCAGTTTAGTTGAAAATTCATCTTTTTGGATAAAAATAAAACTATTTAGTTGGAAGTTAAATTATTTTGTTAAAAATTCATATTTTTATTTAAAATTACATCTATTCTTTTTGAAGACTTATCTTTTTAGTTGAAAATTCATTGTTTTGGTTAAAAATTTGTTGTTTTTGGTCGAAAATTAATTTCTTTTTTTGTTCGAAAACGAGCTTTTCGGATTTAAAAACTCATGTTACTTTTGCAAAACCCAGGGGCACGTGGTAGTGCTGAGCGTTTGAAAAGAAAAATAGGGAATTTCTTTTTCCGAAAACGAACAAATTGGGGGAGATTGATCCCAAAAAATCAAAAGTCAAATTTTTGCATTTATAAATTTGGACCATCCTGGTGTTGGCCTTCAAAACTTTTTTTGGAAATCTTTGTTCGACTGTGGGTCTGTAGCAAATCCAAAATAAACCGCAACGTTTACAACCGCTGGTCAAACGAATCGATGGATTAATGTGAGCTTTGTGAAACGATTACATCCGACCGTCGAATGAAATACACTCCCTCTCTATCGTAACCACACTATATGGACTATACAAATAGTGAAGACCTTTCTGTTTACTGCTTTGTGCAATGTACATAGTTTTAGTACTACTATCGCAAAACCCCTCTAATCTCGAACCAGAGTCCATTTGATAGCTACGCTGAACATCAAATAACGTATCTGCAAATACGTCCGAGTAAACCAATAAAGTGCACTGACGAAACTAAATAATGTAAAGTAATATAGATGTGCTTTTCAGCCGTTCTCGAGAAAAAAAGAACAAATCGAACAACGTAACGTGGGCCGCGATGCGAACGTTTCTCAACGTTCGTTCAGATCAGACAGTAGCGCTATGAGTTTGTAACCTGAGAGCTTGGGCTCATTTCCTGTTTAAAATAAAGTAATGCACTGGAAGCTGACATTAGTCACCTCAGTTTTACTATATTCCTGATTAAAGCGCGTATGTAATCCAAAATATTCCAGGGATTCAGGTAATATCAACAGTTTTAGAGAATTCAAGGAGTTATGAGAGAGAGAGAGAGAGAGAGAGAGAGAGAGAGAGAGAGAGAGAGAGAGGAGTTTTTAAAGTCTATAAATTTGAAAATGTTCAATTTTTATGTTGTGAAATTGCTTAATTTATAGTTTTAAATGTTTAGTAGTAAAATTATTATTTTAGTTTACTGGAATTTATTAATAAATCAAAATTAATTATTGAACTAATCATTGGTTTGAATTATTTTTTCATTCATAAAATGTATTTATTTTCAAACGGTCGAATTTTGAAAGATTTAAAAATTATACCAAAGCATTTTCAATATTTTGACGTAAACTTTTAGTTAAAGATTGTGTAACTCGAAACGAGTCCAGTTTAAAATAATTCAACGTTGAAAGTTTCGAGCTGAAAACTTATAAAAAAGATTAAAAAATTGTTAATTTACAGCTTTAAAAATTGTAAAAGGTGATGAAAGGTTAACGAAAACAGTCAAAAACGAATAATTTTGCTGAAATAAAAAAAATTGAACAAAAAACGCAAGCAGCAGGAATCGAGCCTGGATTTTCCGATTAGGAAATCACAGCGCTACTGCCTGATCTAACCAGGAGTTCAAAGACTTGCTTCGCGGTATCTTTATTACTTAATTATCTTATAAACTTTGGTAATGGCTTAATAATAGAATAATTATGAATCCAAACCAAATTCTGAATGGTGTAGGTTCCCATTAGCCCTTATTCAATCTTAAATCCCCTAACTAGTCGACTTATCAGGGCGAATAAGAATAAAAGAATCACACCGGAAGAAATTATTCCTCTCAGTCTATAATTCATAATAAATTAAATTCACCCCAGCTGAAACTTTGAGTCGTCTCCCTAATGAATTCTATGGTTTCATTTCCCCAAATCCCAGGAGGGTGTTCGTCGATGTGGGTGCAATGGTCCAGGGAAATAAGCTTGGAATTAGGGGTTGATTTGCATGGGGTTCGCTAATTGTCGTAGGGGCTAACTACTCATCGCCCAACTCACAGTTTCTATCTGACTTTCTCATCACTATCTTTCTCTTTTTATTCCTCCTATCAAGATCGTTCTTCTATCCCTTTCCATCTTCTATCCGTATCTTTTACACCGCCAACTCCTTCTCTTCTATGCATATATTCAACAACCCCTATCACACGAAACGTGGATTTACGTGTTTCCACCCTCTTGGGCCGAGAGAGTGATTTGCTGAGTGTGATGATGGTGAGGAAATCGCTAAAGGGGATTCGTGCGCTGCGTCCCCAGAGGATTAGTACCTGTTGTTGGTGGCCGCTGGACGTGTTTGTCAAACCTTCAAATAGTCATTTCCAAGTACGATTGTACACTTTGGAGACCTTGCTTGGAGGGCTTTTCTAACTTCGACCAAACAAAGGGTTGATTCAGGCTTCTCTCGTTTAGGGGATTCAATGTTTTAGTTCCAAATGTGGGTCTTAAAAGATGTTATCTAAACCAAAATAGAGGCTAGATTTATTCATCTTTCTAAGACATGAGAATGATAACTGGACAAGGACCAGAAATTTTTTTACATTACATTTAAAATAACATACTTGATGTGCTAACTGCACATGGTCCTTATCCAATTATCATTCTTATGTCTTCGAATTATTAAAATACAGTGCTTTTCATTTTTAGTTCAGATATATCTCTTGAACCTAAAACTTTTAAAGTGAAATCCTGAATTTGTGTAGGTCCCCAAAGATTTTGAATTTCCTGTCAGAATTCCATTTAACTCGTTGGATCACACTTAAACCTAACCTCCCGAATTTTCTCGGAATGCTTTAGGTTGATAACCCATTATTTAATAGAATTGACGCAGGTTTGCATGCGCTGGGTTGAATGAGGAGCGTTGAATTAGCAGGTCTTACACATAAGATTTGCACAATATGGAAAAGCCATGGAATTGTAAAAATGTTACTTCTATCTTTTTAGCATTTTTTCGTCACACCTATTTTCAAAGTGTTATTGAAAATATTGGATTCCTATCGTAATTAACAAAAACATGATTTACAAAGAAAAAAAATTATACGATATCATCTGAAATTCCTTAAAAATGTTTAAATTTTCTATAATCCTACGAAATTCTTTGAAATCTCTTAAAATCCCTTTTAATCTTTGAAATTTTCTAAAATTCGTTGGTATCTTTTAAAATTCTGTACAAGTTTGGAAACTCTTATCTAAACAAACCATTAAAATCCCCGAAAGCAGTTAGAATCCTTTAAAACAACCTTTATTTGATATAGGGTCAAGCAAATGTTTGAATGAATGAAACGAATATTTTTTTGATTCAAACCAAGCTCATTTGATTCAAAGAGACCATTGTTTAATTCGAACAAATTTTTTTTGAATCTAACCAATTCTATTTTAATAAAGAGTCAAACAAAACTATTTTGGTTCTAACACACCATTGTTTAATGTGAGCAGATGTTATTTGAAACAAACAAATTCTAGACTTCAGATGGAAGTAAATCTAAATCAATTTCCAATCAAAAAGTGTTGGTACTAAAAAAGCGAAGGATTCTAAAAGCCTTGAAGGGATACAAAACAATGAAAAGCCCTTTTGTTAATTGGAATTCGGAACAAGATTCGTATCCCTTCCAACATTCCACAAATCCTGCGGTTGGCTGATAGCTCATACATATTGCCTTCTGCCGTAGGGGTTACCGCACATATTCACTCACCCCCATCCATCTGTACAGCAGCAGCAGACACTCGTCCACAAAACGAAGCACACACTTACAGACATCGATTCGATTTTACCGCAAGCGTCACGGCTTCACAATCAACTCACTCATGCATTCTGGATTTGCAAACCCTCTTCAACCCCTTTACTCCTAAAGCTCAGCCCCCGGCCCCCTTGGCCAGTGGCATCCGCTTTGGTGGGTGGGATGGTACTCGGTATTCGAACAAGGTAATATATCGACATATTCGACACAAAGGGTAGACTTTACCAAGCTCCCCCACGTGTTGCTGGAAATTGTCGGGACATGCCTTGTTGAATCATCGAATGTACACCAATGTACAGCACGCGTGCCGTGCGACGCCACACCGTTTGTCTCTTGTCTGTGTCAGTGTTAGTGTTCAATGTTAATTTACATGTACGAGAGTGTGCTTTCGTGTGTTTACGTACATCCGGCATTATCGCGGTTCTACTACCGGATTCCCTTGCGGTTTTTAAATTGCCAACTTGAGCACGAAGTTTCCACTGGCATGACAGGAAATGTCCCCTTAAACTTCAACTAGCGCTGAGTTAGACGCACGCAGAAACATGTATGTTTAAAGTATAAGATAGTACCGTAAAATGTACGGATATTAACGCGTGACATCTTCTTTGTTTTGGAGATGTTAGGCGTGCAAATATTTTTGTGTTCAACTGAAACTTATGAGATGCTAGACTGAATCCTATAGTCTTCTTTTCTAGTTCCTCTAGGGCTAGGCTCACCCAAAATAGTTGTTCTGAGCTCACCGAATATCAGTATCACTTGGTCACCACCTATTTATTATATTGGGTAATATTTTTAATTTAAGCTTATATTTTAATTTGATAATTGAATAAATAATCGCTCGGGGATTGTATTGCCCTTCAAAAATAAATTTTGTAGAAATTGTTGATGTAAGTTGTTGACTTTAGGGTAAGGTGAATTGAAACCAATTAAGTTGTTTTAAACGTTTCGGCACACAATGGTGGCCCTCATCAGTGAGGTTTATTAAATATTATAAGAACTTGTACCAAATGTTTGACATAATGAAGCGTCTTTTTCCCCCTTTAGACGATAAAAGCAAGATTTTAACGGCATGTAAATTGAAAGCTGCTCAGTCTTCAGTGAACATTGACGTTAAAATCTTGCTTTTCTCGTCTAAAGGGTAAAAAGGCGCTTCATTAAATTTCAAACATTTGGTACTCATTCGTATAAGACTTAATAAAACTCACTAATGAGGGCCACCACTGTGTGCTGAAAGGTTCGAAACAACCTAATTGGTTTCAATTCACCTGAACCTAAAGCCAACAACTTACATAATAAGTGTCTACACAAAAAATTGGATAATCAGTCTGTAATATATAGTTTAGACATTTGATAAAGTGTATGTTTGAAACTAATTAGAGCTTTTTTCTTTTGTTACAGGTAAGTCGGCAAAGACATTTTTTCCTGAGTGCGAGTTCGAGTGTAAGTAAAATTAATCTAGAAGACTTTAACGACTTTTAAAAGTTTGGAAATTGATCAATTAATTTAAAAACTAATATCGAGTGACAACAAGCAAACCCTACCTGAATAAAATCTACCTCGCCGAATTTCCGGAGAAAAATAGATGTTCAAACGTAGATGTTTAAAGTATAAATGTAGTGTAGCGGTACGTAATTTAATTATGCTTACCAAAAAGAAATTGTCAAATTTTATGTTAAAAAAAGAAGAATTTTAAACAGAATTGTTCATTTTTCAGCAACAAATGGAATCGTTAAAATTTTAGTCAAGAAAATTAATTTTCAACCAAAGAAAAACAATGAATTTTCAACGAGGTACTTAAATCTTTAACAAAGAAAATGAATCTTAACAAAGCAATTTAACTTTAAACCTAGTTGTTGTATTTTTGACCAAAAAAGATGAATTTTCAACAAAATAGTTAAATTTTGAACCAAATAGAATTTTAACCAACAGAGATGAATTCTGAACCACTCATATTAAAGTAGAATTTTCAATTTTAAAAATGGAAATTTGAACGAAACAAGATTAACTTTAAACCAAAAAGGACAACTTTTGTACTAAAATAGTTGAAGTTTCAACAAAGTACTCGACAAAATAATTACATTTTTAAGCACATAGTACACGGTAAAAAGTGAATGGCTACATTTATTATTTTAACGTGCATCATTTGAACTTGAACGCATTTTTTACTTGAATTTAATTAATATTATAACTTAAAATATATATTTTTACTATTACCCTGGCACGTGTTACCACGTGAAATTTAATAAAATTTACTATATTCTAGAAAAAATGCGTTCAGAGTTCGAATGATGTACAATAAAATATAAAATTTAGCCATTTACTTTTTTCCGCGTAGAATTTTCAACTAAAATAGGCGAACGTGAAGAAAGAGAAAGAAGTTTCTTGACAAGGGAGGAAAAAGAAGAATCCTTTTAAAAAAGTGGAAACGGGGGGGGGGGGGCAGTGTGTTCAGCCTCTAAATCAGAAATACCAAAAGCTTCCAGTGACCTCTCGCCTGTGAATGTTGCTCTCGAATGAAAAACAGTTCTCTGTGCAACACCTATGGCTTTTATTGTGCGGAAGAGCGTGTCAAGCTTCGGACAAATAAATTCTGGGGTAAATAGTAAAATGAAATCTGCACCGCATTCGCGGGCCGTCCTGGAAACATGGCCTCTCATTAATTCCGAACGCTGCCATAAAATCCCGGAACAGCGGAACAACCACCCCACAACCTAGCGACCCCCAAACTCACCCCTCTGGTTCCCGACACGGCTAGCCCATATATAAAAGCCCTGTATTCAATTACCCGGCATCGACCGGTCGAATAACGAATGTGCACGACATGGAAAATATTCCAGTCTGCCCGTACGAATCCGCGTACTTTGTGTAGTTCTTTCGTTCGTCGTGGTGGGGGGAGATAAACCACATTATTTGCAGACTTTTCATTTCGGCTTTTGAACCTTTCGCTTCCCAAAGTATAAAAGCATTATACTAAATTGATAGTGTTTTCAAAATCGTTTTTTCAATTTATTTGATCGAATATTAACGCAAGGTTATATGGACACTATTGACTGGGTTCTTTTTTGAGTGCAAACTCCTGAAGCTTCAGTATATCATATAAATTCTATTGGAGACACTAGCATGTGTAAGCATTTGCGCATCATTTATGACAGTATTTATCAAATTTTGTTGTTGACATACAACGTGACAAATATAACATTTCCTTAAAATAGTAAAATTTTCCAACTAAAAAGCAATATAATAGATCAAAAAACGACTCAAATATTTTTCGGAGTATTGAGTATTGTGGCATGACGTCATGGTCATGATAGGATAGGTGAAAATGTCAGAGAGGTTATTGTAGTTGGCAAGTCTTGACATGGGAGCGCATACGCATTTTTGGAAAAAATATTATAAACGTAAAAGTAAGTTATAAATGTCGAAGTAGTAATGTGTTTCATGTGTAGAATGCATTTGCACAATTCCGTGTCATCATTTTCTCAGTTGAAGACATTTCAGTTGTACGAAATACAATCAACTATCCGAAATTTGAGTTTAAAGTACCCTATTCTCATCAAATCGATCTGATACACCAATCTGAAATTTTGGATATCTTATTTTATTTCATGACACTGAAAGATCGTCAGTCGACAAAAGAATGGAACATGACTAAGAAAATATATTCTCCACTTGAAAAATATGACTATGTTTTGACATTTATTACTTACTTTTAAGTTTAGAATATTTTCTCCGAAAATTCGTATGCTTTCCCATGATGTCATGATAAAAATTTTCAAGTAAAAGCCAACGATGACTCTAAGAACTTCTTTTTAATTGGTCAGACACTGACGAGGGCGAGACCGTACAGGGACCGTATAGGTCTTGGTAATAGGCAAGAGTTTACTGTTCTTATATATGTGTGTGATATCCTAGTCTCTCTTACAAGAGACAAGAAATAATAAAATTTGATAAAATGAAAGTAGTGTGAATACCCAGAAAAAAGAAATTATCAAACAAAAACGTTAATTTTCAACTAAGAAATGTGAATTATTAACCAAAAAATATGACTTTTCTTATAAAATTGTTTCTAAAAACTTTTCTGATATAAAAGGGGAATTTTCAATCGAAAAGGATTGATTTTTTTTATCCAAAAAGGCGAATGTTCAATGAAACAGTTAAATGTCTGACCAAAACAGATTACTTTTGAACAAGATAATTAAATTTTCAACCGAATTGCCAAATTTCGTATTTTATCAGTTATATTTTAAACCAAATAGTAGACTTTCCAAGCCAAAAAGATGACTTTTTATCCATAAAAAGCGAATGTTCAGCAAAACAGTTAATTTTTCGATCAAAAAGAAATATTATTTAACCAAAAATAGTTGGATTTACTTATTGGGTTTCATTAATTTAGTTCGAATTCAAGCTAAAAAAAAACGAAAAAAAGTAGAATTTTTTTAAACGAGGGAAAAATTAAGTTTCTTTAAAAATAAGGGAAAGGATAGTAGGAGTGTGTAGGCTGTAGTTAAATTTGAAATTATTGATTTTTATTTAAAATTGACCCATTCCAGTTGAAGATTCATTATCTTTGTTGAAATTTTTTTTTTTTTTGTTTGTTATAAAATTAACTATTCCCGTTAAAGATTCATAATATAAATTAAAATTTCGTGATTTCTCTTGAAAATTTAACTACTTTGTTGAAAAGTTGTTTTATTTTGGGTTAAAAATTGATTTGTAAAATAAAAATATAACAATTCAATATTTTATTTTAAATATCTTCATTTCCAAATACTAATGTTTCAAATATGCTCTGCATTTGAAGTATATGCTCGAGTATATAAAAATAAAATAAAAAATTGTTTTTAATTATTATTATTTAAAACTATTGAATTTACGAACAAATTCAATAAATTAATAATGATGTTTTTAATTATTATTATTCTTATTATTTATTTACTTCTTTAATTATTCGATGTTGGTAATATATTTAAGAATATCATGTAATATATTCTATCCAAACTTTCTGAATAACAATGTTTTAATTAAATTCCTAGAAGCTTGTCGAGTTAAGATATTACTTATTCATTAATAAAGCTGCTTTCACAAATGAAAGAAAAGTGATTTAGTTTTACATATTCATAGTACTATTTTTAGAGCATAGATTTAGATATTTTTATTGACTAAAAACTCTTTATTTATAAGGAACTTGTAAAACTTTATACATATTTCGAGTCAATTGTCGTGGAATTTTTTTCCAGGATTTGAGTAGACATCTTTGTTAAATGATAATACAATTATTTTTGTCAAAGACTTTATTTCTATAAAATATTGGAACTTTTTGTTTTCAAAAGCTTACGTCTCGTTTTCTCATTTCACAAAGTTTGTTAAAATTCTTTGACAAATTTCATCATCAGAGGCAGATTGAGATGTCTTTTCTTGGTTTATTTCAACGATTCCTTTTGTATTTTTTGTCTCTTTTTCTGCAAGCAGTGTCTTGGAAGAACAGTAGTCGTCTCTTTAGTAGGGAACAAAACGTTATTAAATTGTAGATTCCCATCACGTTTCACGATCTAAGGAATTAATATGGAAATTTCAAAGAGCCGTAGGAACAAACGACCTCGACTCCAGGTTTCACAATTACCCTGGGAGTTGACAAGGGGTTTGCAGCTCTCAGTGGTGTAGAATTTTCGATTAGGGTGTTATTTTCATTAAAAGTATTTTTCTGTTTTAATTGAACGTGATTTAATAAATGCTAATTTGATAAGATCAGGCTTTACGATACTTTTTCTAATTTAATAAAACCCAGTAAGTACAATTTGTATGAATTGAAGGTAGTTTCTGTGCCAAATATGAGATTTCTGAAAAAAAGTTTTTTTCATTTTTTTAAGAATGACAAAAAAATTAGTTCAAAACTTTTTTTTGGAATTGAATTGTTTTTTATAATAAGTTTTAAAATAAGTAATTTTTTATTTAAATTCAACCGTTCTTTCAAAAAGTCGTAAGAAACGACAGTAAGAAAACATTAAATTAAGAAAACTATTTTTTAAATCATTATTTTTTGTAAGTTTTAGGTTTTTGTCGTGAAAATTTTTTTTATTGGCAATGACTGCTGATATTATTTCAGTTCTTTAGATCATAGAATATTTTTTTCCCAGATAAAGAGTTCCTAATTTCATATCAATTTTAAATCCAGACATTTCCTTCAAAATGAAGAAATTTTGTTTTTAATGCCGTCGAAATGTAACATATTCTAATCAAACATTGCAATGTTTAAAAGGGAAAATTTTCAATCAAGTGTCTTCGAAAAATTCTTCGAAAACATTTTAACATTTTCTTTTAATTATTCTCTTTCACTTGTTTTCAATGTAAAACTCATCTTGATTTTTGAAATATTTCAAACCAGTTTCAAAACTGAAGTTTTTCCCTTTTTTCAATTTTTAATGTATAAAATTGGAATATTTAGCAAATGATTTTAAAGGAAAAATTTTAAATTTTGAAGTATTGGATTATTAGTTTTAACCCCTTTTCAGTCCTAAAAATTTGAAACTATTTTCGCTCAAGATATTTAAAAAAATTCTAAATAACAGGATGAAATTATAAAGAAAAGTGAAAATCATTCTTCTTAAAAGTTGAAAAATTTACTATATTTTGTAAATAATCGTCAAAAATGATTTATAAACAAATAACTAAAAGGGAAAGAATTATTTTCAAAAACATAGTTTAATCCTACCCAAAACATCATTTTCATAACCAAATAGTTGCATTTGGAACCAAAAAACTGTACCAAAATTATGAACTCTTGACAAAACACATAAATTTTTAAACAAATTGTGGAATTTATAACCAAGATGATGAATTTTCTACCAGAAAAGACGAATTTTAAATAAAATAAATATATTTTTAACTAATTAGTTTAATAATTAACCAAGAAAATTATTTTCTACTGAAAAATACAATTTTTGATTAATCCTTAGTTTATATTTTGTCGTTTCTACAAATTTTAAACTAAGTGTACACTATACATCTGTATTATCAAAAAATTTCAACTTCAAGTTTCAATCAAGGAGTTGGATTTTTATCCAAAAAATTTCATTTTCAGCAAAACATGGAATATTTGATATTTCAATGTAAGAATTTATTAAAAAAACAGCTTGATTTAACCAAAAAAAATTAATTTTCAACAAAATCTTGAATCCGCAACTAAGTGCTTGAATGCTTTAATTAAAAAAAATTAATTGTTAACTAAAGAATTCCATTTGTAACAGAAAAGATGAATGTAGTTGAATTTAAAAAAAAAAATCTAAAATAGAAAAGAATGAACCTTCAACCAAAAATAGTTGGATTTTCTTATGGGGTTCTATTAATTAAGTTCGCCTGCAGTAAATAAATCAAAATTCTTAAAATTTATATACTAAAGATTAACATTTAAAATAAAAATTAAAGTTAATTTTTATTACTTTTGAAATATTCGTTTAGAAAACAGATAATTTTGTTTCCAAAAGAAGATTAATTTTCCCTTTCCCACTTTATTGCTGGAAAAATTTTGTGACACTATTTAAAAAAAATTTATAACACTATTGACACTATTTTTTATTTCTAAAGTGAGTGCGAAGCCTGTACATGTTTTTCCCCCTTGATCCTTTATTTATGGTCTGGTGGGGAAATAATGTGAATTTTTGTTAGTTCCGATGCGATATTAGACGCCTATGCTAAATTTCGGGAGAAGGGCCATCAGCAATAAAACGAAACGTATATTTGAGGTCAAAATGGATCAGGGGTTGAAGCAGCCTGCTCATGGGGCTCCAGCTCGTTTATATGGTGATGCTCCCGGGGGTGCTTGGCAGAATGTCAAGGGATTCATGAGGGGTGGCCAGGGTTTCGATGTCCCTTACGTGTCGCTTATTACAGGATGAAAACTTTTGGGTCTGCTTTTGTCAATATCACCAGAAGCCAGAACAAAATTACCATACTTTTTGGCTGCAAGAGCTTATATAAGAGGCTATCATGTCTCATATTTTCCTTCTTAAGGGCCGCAATGTATTTTTATATTCTATATTTAATAATAGTAATCTTCAAATTGATTTGCTTTTTGCGCACATTAAATTGAAAATAACACGATGTTACATCCCACCGCTGTCACCTTTTTTCAAAGTTTTCTGCAACTGTAATACATATTTTAAATAATAAAAGGTGCATATCTAATAAAAATTTATATCATGATTAATCTTTTTGCTTTCAAATTAATTAAATTTTAATTAAATAAACTTTTTCATTTTTGTCTGCAAGGTTGTTAAATACTTTAAATAATGAAAGGTGCCTATCGAAGTGAATATCATGACGAATCTATTTGAATTTTAATTGGTTTTTAAATGAAAATCAACCTATGTTATATCCCACCACTGTCGCGTTTTTTGTTTTTTTCTGGAAGTGTAAAAAATACTTGAATAAATTTCCAGAAATTCAAAATCTTCAGCTTGACATTTGATCGAATTCTGTTTTCACTTGAAGTTGCTTGACTTGATTAGAAACTCTTCAGTCTGATTTGGAATATCAAATTGTCGTAATTTAAAATTAGCTGTATTTTTAAATGTACATTTATAAAATTGAATAATATTCAATTTGAAATGTTCAAAATTGAATTATTTTTTATTTTAAAAACCGAACTATTCAAAAAAAGACATTTAAAATTGCATCATTTCCTATTATACACGTTAAATCAATTTAAAAGTCAATTCAAAATATTGTAGGTTGAAGAATTGTAATGTGCAAATCGTTAAAATTGAAGAATTTGAGATTTTAAGTCTTCAAAATTGAACTTCAAAATTGGAAAACTTTGAGTTTTATATTAAGAAGTGAATTTTAATCTTCAAAATTATAAAAATTAAATTATTGTTTTTTTTTTGCATCTTTAACATTTAGGATTTTTCAATTGTAAATCTTCAAAATTGCAAAATTTTGAGATTTTAAATATTCAAAATTGAATTGTTTTTTATTTTAAAAACCGAACTATTTCAAAAAAGACATTCAAAATTGGATCATTTATTATTATATATGTTAAATCAATTCAAGATATGTTAGGTTTAAGAATTTGTAATTTGGAAATCGTTAAATTTAAAGAATTTAAGATTTTAAGTCTTCAAAATTGAATTTCAAAATTGCAAAACTTTGAGTTTTATATTGAGAGCTTGACTTTTTATCTTCAAAATTATAAAAATTAAATTATTGTTATTTTTGCATCTTTAAAATTGAAGATTTTTCAATTGTAAAACTTTGAAATTGTAAAAATTTAAATTGTAAATATTTGAAATTGAAGATTTTTCAATATTCTAAATTTACAATTAAAAATGAAACAAGTTTTAAATTTTACAATGAAAAATACCTTTTGATTTTCGAAATTTAAGAAGCCTTATTTTAAAACCTCTTCAAAATTTAAAAGCTTCCGATTGTATATCTTTAAAATTGAATTAATTTAAAAGGACGATTAAATTAAATTCCTTTAAAATTAAAATCTTCAAAATTCCATAATTTATATTTTGATTTTTTCAAAATTCCAGAATTTTCACATTTAAGTTTTCAAAATTATCGAAATTTGAATTGTGAATATTTCTGCCATTTTTATGGTTTATATTTTTAAATTGTTCAATTTATAACATTGTGTTTAAAATTTTTTTAATTTGCAATGAAAAATTAGCAAGTTTTAAGTTTTAAAATTACAAATGCTCTAATTCTGATCTTTTACATTTGAAATTTCTACAATTTAGAAGATTGAAAATTGAAAATTTAACTTCAATTTTTATGAGTTTAAAGTATAAACAATTAAAGTTAAATAAGTTGGCAAATTTTAAATTGTAACATCTGAAAAATGGACCAGTGGCAAAAATGGAGCACATTAGTATTAGTAAGACTCAGGATTTTTTTCTAATTTATGCTGGGATAAAGAAAGGCCTGGAAAATCAAATTTAAAATTGAAATTAAAATTAATATTAAAATTAAATAAAAATGATATGAAGCACCCAACATGTTAATGTCGTTGTCTTTTTCTTCGTTGTTTCTGGCCTACAGTTCAGGAAGCCATGTCACATCCAAAATAATTATTAGTAATTCGACACGTAGATTCTTGTAAAAGTCTCCCATAAATTTCAACTAAAGTCGACTAAAAAAAGCTTTCACGTCTACCTGGTTAGAATTTTCTGCGATTTTTTTTGAACGAGTGGTGAGCCTTCAAAGTGAGGGTCGCGTACTTTTGACGCTAGAATCCTTATTTAATGCATGTGGCTATTATGTTGAATTGTATTGATTGGCTTAAAAACCCAAATATCCGATCAAGTGTATCAACACTTGAGACCTCGAACTGTCAGGGTCCTTGATATCCGACAATTGCTGCCGGAAATCGAAGGAGGAACGTGAGTGATCGCACCCGATATACGTTAACGTGCAACATCTGCTAACAGAAACTTCCGAGATTTAAGACTGAAACATCCATACATCTATCAGCCGCTTATAGAAGCTTATAGCCAATGCTTCGTGTTTTAGGTAAACTTAGTGAAAAATGATGATTATTAATATTTTGGTCACATGATAGTAATAATAATGTTGTCAATTGTTTGGATAGGGAGTTAAGTGTGAACATAAATTTGTCGTTGTGTAGGAACGGAAGAAGACATCTCTTCTTCTAAATCTAAAAGCGAAGCCGGAGTTGGCAAGTGTTGCACGATAAATCACCTCGGAGGGCTTCCGCCCTGAAACGATGAAATTTCATCGCTGGGGGACTTGTTTCCATGAGCTGTGGCGTCCAAGATCGAGAATATCGAAATATCGAGGATGATCTGTTTCGACCACGACAACCCCAAGCAAAACCCATGCCAGCAGTTTGCTTTGCTTTGCGGTTCGAAAATCGATAAGATCTTTCAACCACCCCCTTGACGTCGTCGACCAGATGTCGTGTATATATAGGTTCTAAACTCTACTTTCAACACCCAGGAAACGGATGTACACAAAACTTGTGTGCACGGGGTGAAACGAGAGAGAATGTCGATTGTGCTTATACTCAGTGTTTCACACACATGAGTAAAGAATAAGAACGAGCTCTGTCAAGCGTAATGAAACGCCTCGAAATTACTCGTTAAATCGAGGGGTTGAGAATCCATTCTCTCGCGGTTTACTAGACCAGTGAAAGACTTCCATTGAGCGAAGCCTCATGATTATAGTTCCCGATTGACGTTACTGTATACTCTAATATTAACTTTTGCATTTTGCTTCAACTAGCATTGTAGAATGTAGAGAACTCTTTGATGTCGAATGGCTTCCCCAGTAACATCTGCGAGAGCGAATACTAACTAGGTACCTCGAGTTATGAATGCTTTGACTTCTGCTGAAAAAGGGACTAATTAGAAGTTTTCACAGGGTGGATAATTGAGATGAAGTTGACAATTTCATGCTGAAGCTCTATAGTGGAATGCTCTTTAAAAATGTACATTTTTACATTCTCATTATTTATGATGGAAGGTTTTAGATTTGTGTGAATTTGAACCTGTCCAGTTTTCCTCAATTGTCGACTTCTTGAGACACTCTGACTCAGCAAAAATTCTTTTTACGAAAATGTCTGTCTGTCTGTATTCTGGCGAAGCGGTAACTTTCGTAGACATTTTGCAATTTAAATTTTCTTTGCTGCATTGTTTTTTGGACCAAACAGGCAGGTTAAGTTAGTTAGCCAGCCTTCTTCTACTTCCAATATTGATGACTTTAGTTGTGAGAAATAAAAATGGAAAAATTGGACTTACCACAAAACTTTGGTAGATAAGAAAAATAGTGCAGGAACAAAATTGTTCCCTATTTTTTTATTTATAAAAAGGGACCATAGTATTTTCCAAAGAAGGGTTTCTTTTTCCTGCAAATATTATTACAGGTTGTCAAAATTGACAATTTTGTACTGAAGTAGGGTTGCTACAGGCCAGGGATTCCCAGAAAGTCAGAGAATGTCTGGGAAATCCTTCAGGGAATTTTCGATAATCTGAAGTTGAAGTTAATTTTATTATTTTGTTGAAAATTTAACAATTTTGTTAAAAAGTCATTCTTTTTAGTTAAAGCTTTTACCGTTTTGTTCAAAATTTCTATTCAGGATTTAAAATTCATCTATTTTGGTAGAAATTGCGCCTTTTTTTAAGATCCCAACTGTATGGTTGAAGATTCAGCTATTTTGTTGAACATTAAAGTCTTTTTTTAGTTGCAAAATCAGCTATTAATCTTTTTCTTTGAGAATTCATCTGGTTGAAAATTGAATTATTTTGTTAAAAATGCTTTTTTCTTAATTTTGAATAAGTTTTTTAATAGAAAATGTAACTAATCAACTTGAGTATTCGATAATTCCAGTCGAAAGTGCAATTAATTTGTTAAAAATTAATTTGTTGTTGTTATTGATTCACTACTTTAGTTGAAACGCGTTTAAGTATTTTGTTTGACATTTTTTTTTTTTAATTTAGAATGCATCTTTTTATAACAAATTTAATTAATTCCACTTGAACATTCTGTCCTTTTAGTCCTAAGAAATTGATATTTTTCACTCGAGTTGTAGATTTTTGTTGTAAAAAATTTAACTATTTTACTTAAAGTCGTTATTGTTTTTTAAAAATTAATTTTATAAACTTAAAGTTTAACTATATCATTGAAAAATATCTATTCTATTTTAAGTTAAACTGTATCTGTTTTAGTTAAAAATTATTTTTTTTGTATTTAAACTTTAATTTTTTTAAACTAAAAATTTTAACAATTTCATTTTCCATTTTGGTAGAACAGTAATCTCATTAGTTGAATATTCCTCTTCTTAGTTAAAAGCATTTCTTTGGTGGAAATTTCAACTATTTTGTTATAAATTCGTTTTTTTCGTAGAAAGTTCATCGGTTTAGCTGAAAATTTAACTATTTTATTGAATGTTCGTTTTTTTTAGTTAAAATATAATTTTTTAATCTGAAAGTATATTTTCGGGTTTAAAACTTAACTGTTTTGCAGAAAATTCTTTTTTTTGAATTGAAAATTCAACTATTTTCTTGAAAGTTCCTCCTTTTGGTTTGAAAATTATTCTGTTTTGTTTGAGAATTCAACTAATTTTTTAAACATCCGTTTTTTTAGTTTTAATTCATCTGTTTCTAAAGGAAAAATAATATAGTTTTTCGTGGAAATATCGTTGAAAATTCATTTTTTTATCATCAAAGATTCATTACTTTCGGTAAATATTGAACTATTTTGATGAAAATTAATTGTGTTTACTGAAAGTTTATTTCCATTTTTGGTTAAAAATTTAGATTCATGCTAGCTTCATACACTCGTACATAAAGATCATATTTTGCTCCTTGTTGCATAATGTATTTACCATTTTTTTGCCTTGATTGCTGGATTTTGTCGGAAAATTTCGACATAATTCGCTATTAATGTTTGACCCCGAGTGTGTGATGAGGGTTGGAAGCGAAGGAGTGGAAAAAGGGGATTCCAATAATTCGATGAGACCGCTAATCTGGCGTTTACGTGATTCGATAAGCCGTCGATTGAAGTCGCAACTGTCGGTGTTGGGACTAAAGCAAATCACTAGGGGAGAAAAATAAGCGCGAAACGCTCACCCTTCATTGCAACTCGTTTGATTCGTTACCCTCCAAAACGAGGGCTTATTGAAAGAAATAAAAAAATTTTTAAATGATTAAATTCTGATATCTCGTTGTATTTATTTCCTCATATTTTAAGTATCTGTGGAATAAATCGTCTGAATTGAATTAGTGATTTCACAGGAGAGTTTTTTTTTATTTTTATAAAACAGAATTTATATTTTGTTTAATTCTATATTTTAAATTATATCTGTACTTGCTTCTTGATTTACTTTATAAGCTATACGTTATCAACCAATTTTGTAAAGTTAAGTTTAGATTTTTTTGCAAAAATTATAATTATAATTATATAATATAATTATATAATTATAATTATAATTGCAAAAAAAATTAATTATAATAAAAATTATAATTATTCATATCATTAA
>JAAAKG020017183.1:0-11784 GCA_010014905.2 Druon quercuslanigerum
CTCCCCTCCCTACCGAGTGAGTCACGCCTACCCCGAAAGGGAAACGGCTTAATGGTGTAATAATAATAATAATACAAGTGGAATACCTAAGATCACAAGTAGATTATATAGGATAACAATTGAATTAAATTGGATTACAAGTGAATGGTCTAGCATACAAGTGGATTACTTAAGATTACATATGGATTATCTAGGATTACAATTAGATTACATTGGATTACAAGTGAGTGGAATAATTTACAAATGGATTACTTAAGATTACAAGTGGATGGACTAAATTTGCAAGTGGATTACTCAAGATAAAAAGCCTAACTTACAAGTGGATTAACTAAGATCGCAAATAGATTACTCCGAATTATAAGTGGATTATTATCAAATTATAAGAGTATTTCCAAGTATTACACTCGATTTATGGGATTACTGCAGATTGTAAGTGTATTATCTTGGATTTAAAGTAGGTGACCTACGTTTTCAAGTGGATTAAACCAGATAACAAGTGGATTATCGAGGATTTCACGAGGGTTAATTAAGATTTTAAGAGGATTACTAAGGATTACAAGTAAGTTACATAGCATTACAAGTGCACTGCCTAACTTAAAAGTGGATTAACTAAGATTACAGATGGATTTATTGGATTACTCCAGATTAGAAGTGTATTATCTAGAATTTAAAGTGGATTAATTATGAATATAAGGGAATTACCTAGAATTATAAATGGGTTACATAAGATTACAAGTATATTGCCGAGCTTACAAATGGATTTCCCAGGATTACTACGCATTACTTGCATTAATCCAGATAATCCAGATAAAAAGTGGATTATCTAGGTTTACACGTCGATTAATTAAGATTTTAAGTGAATTACCTTGGATTACTAGTGAATTATTTAAAATTATAATTGGATTGCCTAGGATTACAAGTAGGCTACATAGCAATAAAAATGAATTTCCTAACTTACAAGTGGAATGCCAAAGATAACAAGTGGATTATCTAGGATTACAATTGAATTACACTGGATAACAAGTGAATGGTATAACTTACGAGTGGATTAATTAAGATTGCAAGTGAATGGACTAAGTTTGCAAGTGGATTACTCCAGTTAAAAGTGGATTATCTAGGTTTACACGTTGATTACTTAGGATTTTAAGTTTATTACCTAGGATTACAAGTGGGTTATATATCCTTACAAGTAAATCGCCTAACTTGCAAGTGGATTAACTAAGATCACAAATAGATTA
The DNA here is from genome assembly GCA_010014905.2 of Druon quercuslanigerum. Classification (NCBI taxonomy): domain Eukaryota; kingdom Metazoa; phylum Arthropoda; class Insecta; order Hymenoptera; family Cynipidae; genus Druon; species Druon quercuslanigerum. The sequence goes on from JAAAKG020017183.1 coordinate 1,239, forward strand.
CTGCGAATTACAAGTGAATTATTGTCGAATTATAAGGGTATTTCCCAGTATTACACTCGATTTCGTGGATTACTCCGGATTGTAAGTGGATTATCTTGGATTTAAAGTAGATTACCTACGTTTTGAATTGGATTAATCCAGTTAATAAGTGGATTATTAAGGATTACACGTGGGTTAAATAAGATTTTAAGAGGATGGCTTAGGATTACAAATAAGTTACATAGCATTACAAGTGCATTGCCTAACTTACAAGTGGATTAACTAAGATTACAGATGGATTTCTTGGATTACTCCAGATTGCAACTGGATTACCAATGGTTACAACGATCTCCTAAACTGCGATGGATTATTAATCCATACAATAACTGGATTAATTTAAATAACAAGTGTTTTAGAGTGCGATATAAATATATGGTCTAGGATGACAAGTGGAATACTAGTATGAAAAAAGGATTGCAGCAGATTACAAGTTGATTTCACAGGTTTGCAAGCAAATTACCTAGAGTTACGCTGGATTAATTTGATTATTCTAGACAGCAAGTGGATTACTTAGGATTGCAACTAGATATGCCTAGTATTATAAATGGATTGCCTAGGATTACAAGTGGGCCACATAGCATTAAAAGTGAATTTCCAAATTTATAAGTGGAATACCTAAGATCACAAGTGGATTATCTAGGATTACAATTGAATTGCATTGGATTACAAGTGAATAATCTAACTTACAAGTGGACTACTTCGGATTACAAGTGGGTTAGATATACTTAAAAGTCAATTGCCTAACTTACAAGTGGATTAACTAAGATCACAAATAGCAAATAGATTTTTTCTAGGATCACAACTATATATGTCTAGTATTATAAGTGGAGTACCTTGGATTACAAGTAAATTATCCGCGAATAAACGTATATTGTCTAGGATTATCATGGATTTCTTTAACAACAAGTGGATTGCCTAGAATTACAAGTATGTGAGCCGGATTACAAGTGGATTGCCTTTCATTACACTTGATTCCTAATATTAATCCAGATTACAAGTGGATGACCTACACTAAAAAGTGGATTAAGTATCTTTCATAGGATCATACTGGATTACTTTTATATGTGGATAAGGCAGGATTAGAATTCAGTGGTCTAGAATTACAAGAGGATAACACGAATTACAATTGGCCTACCCTGGATTAATTTGGATTACTTGCATTAGTTAAGAACACCATTTTATTTCCTAGGATAAGAACTGGATTGCCTAGAATTACAAGTGTATTGCATAGGATCATCCTGGATTATTTTGATTACACCAGTGAGCAAGGGTTTTACCCAGGATTACAACTAGATAATCTAGTATTATAAGTGGATTACGAGGATTACAACTAGATTACCCCGAATTATAAATTAGTTACCTAAAATTAGGCACCCTAGTATCATAAATGGATTGCCCAGGATCAAAACCGAATGACCGAGAATTATAAGTGGATTAATCAGTATTAAACCTAAATTGCCTAAAATTAAAAGTGGTTTGCTTCGGATTACAAATGGAATGCCTAAGATCAAAAGTGTATTGCATAGGATTATTAGTTTTATTATTCCAGAAATCAAGTGGATTACTTAAGATCATAACTGGATTGCCTAACCGGATTACAAAAATTACACCAGTCATAAAATGGATTACATGGAGTTACAATAAGATAACATAGTATTACAAGCGGATTATTCTTCAAAACTTTTGAAATCTGTATAAATTCCTTGAAATACTTGTGAAATCGTCCATACATTTTTTGTATTTATTTAAAATTACTTTATTTAAAATAAAAAACCATTGTGAAATATTTTGAAACTTTCAAAAAGAATGTGAACTCGTTTAAAATCTTTGAAACTTTTTGTAATTTGGACTACTGCATCCTTTTTGAAATTTTTGAAATTCTTGAAATCTTTAACATTATGTTAACTTTTCTATGGAACTTTGATGAAATCTTTTAAATATTTGTGAAATCTTTTCTTTTTATTTAAAATCTTTTAAAACCATTCCAAATCTTTGAAATGTTCTAAAATTTTAGAAATCTGATTTAAAATATCTCAAATCCTTTAAAAGGCTTCTAAAACTTTTTAAATCTTTGTGAAACCTTTTAAAATCTTCTACGCAAATTTTAAATCGTTTAAAATCTTTAAAAAATTTTGAAATCCTTGAAATATGGCGTAGAGTAACCCGTTTGAAATCTTCGAATTTGAAATCCTTGTGAAACTTTTATGAAATCTTTCTGAAATCTTTAAACAAAATATTTAATTTTGTCAAAATATTTGAAGTCCTTGAGATCTTTGTGAAATGTTTTAAAAGGTTTTGAAATCTTTCTTTGATCTTTATTTCTGAAATCTTTTTTTTTTTTGCTCGAAATCAATGAAAATTTTTGAGATTTCAAACATCTAAAAACCTTTTGAAATTGTTTAAAATCTTTAAAATCTGTTGTATATACCCGATTTAAAATCTTTAAAATTCTTGAAATTTTCTGATATCCCTATGAATTTTCTGAAATGTATGTGAAATCTTTTTTATTCATTTAAAATCATTTAAATAATTCTAATGTTTGTGAAATATTTTTAAATCTTCTAAAACACTTTGAAATTGTTTTAAATCTTTAAAAAAATTTGAAATCCTTGAAATATGGCGTGGAGTAACCTGTTTGAAATTTTCAAATCTAAAATCCTTGTGAAACTTCTCTGAAATCTTTTTGAAATCTTTTAAAATTTTTTAAAATTTTGGGATAATCTTTGAAATCCTTAAGATCTTTGTGAAATGTTTTGAAAGACTTTGAAATCTTTATGAAATCTGTGAAATATTTTTGAAATCTTTCTTTGATCTTTATTTGATCTTTGTTTCTAAAATCTTTTTTTTTCGCTCGAAATCAATGAAAATTTTTGAGATCTCAAATTTCTTAAAAGCTTTTAAAATTGTTTAAAATCTTTAAAATCTGTTTTAATACACCCGTTTTAAAATCTTTGAAATTCTTGAAATCTTTAAAATTATTTTGCATTTCTATGAAACTTTGATGAAATCTTTTAAATATTTGTGAAATCTTTTTGAAGTCTTTTGTGTTTATTTCAAATCTTTTTAATCTTTGGAATCTTTTAAAATTTTAGAAATCTGATTTACTATACCCTTATTAAAATCTCTCAAATCCTTTAAAAAGCTTCTAAAACCAATATTTGTGAAATATTTTGAAATATTTTGAAATCTTTCGAAATTTGAAATTTCTTGAAGCTCTTTGGAATTATTGAAAACCTTTGAAATCTGATGCAATACGCCCTTTCGGAAATCTTCTAAAATCTTGAGTATTTATTTTAAATTGTTTAAAATCTTTGAAATGTTTTGAAATTGTTGATATCTTGTCTGCTGCAACCTTGTTAACAAATTAAAAATCCTGGAAATATTTTGACAGTCTTAAAATATTTGTGAAATATTTTAAATCCTTGAAATCTTCGCTACTCGTCTTTTTCAAATCCTTGAATCCTTTTCAAGTCTTTAAAACCCGTCCACTCTTTTAAAAATGTTAAAAATCCTTTTACGTATTATAAAAGCTTTGAAATATATGGAAATATTTCGAATTTAGAATTATTTTTCAACTTTTTAAAATCTGGTATATACTCAAAAACCGAGTGCCTGAAAACTATTTTAAAATCAAAACACAAATTCAAATTAAAGGGTTCTCACGAGAAATTCAAGGAGATTTTCAGGTTTACATGGCTTAAAAAAATTTAAGGAGAATTCCAGGTTTTCAAGGTTGTCAATATAGCTGAACACTCTGTTATTATAAATCATCATAATGACATGCATAATAAATTATTAATTCGGGAGTTACCTTTGCGTTTACACATTGACAAGTGGGACAATCGTGATCGTCGTTGACGTAACCGTTGTCGCATCGTAATTTGCAGTCTGTGAGCGGTTTGCATTTGATAGTGGCATTATGATACGTAGGACAGTGAGGACAACATTCTCCAGGTGCTGCTGGCTCGGGTTTCTCGCAGCTTTTGCACATGGTGGCCTGGCAGTGAACGTTGCCCTCCTCACAAATGCAGTTCACGCACGACCCTTCCTGCCATCGCTCACCTTCCAAGCGCGGAGCACCTGAATAGTCCGTGCAACTTGCACGACCTTCATCGTCCTCCTCCTCGCTACCCATCCAAGATACAGGTTCTGAAACAGAAAAAATTTATCTTCTATTGCATTTTATTTTATCAGTTATTTAGGCCTTTTCATTTTTGGGCCCTACTTACGGGACTTACTATTTTGAACTCAAAGTTTGAGTCCTTATTGTTTGTGCCTTACAGTTCGAGATTTACGATTTAGGACTTACAGTTTGGAATATAGTGTTCTAGACTTATTTTTGGGACTTACTATTCGGAACTCAAAATTTAGGTGCTTATTCTCCGTGCCTTACAAATTGAGTTTTACGGTTTATGACTTATAGTTTGGAACATAGTATTCGAGACCTTTTTTTTGGGACTTACTATTTGGAACTTAAAGTTTGAGTCCTTATTGTTTATGCCTTACAGTTCGAGATTTACGATTTAGGACTTACAGTTTGGAACATAGTGTTCCAGAACTATTTTTGGGACTTACTATTAGGAACTCAATGTTTGTGACCTTATTGTTTGGGCTTTACGGTTTGTGATTTACGGTTTAGAACTTACAGTTTGAAACATAGCATTAAAGCCCCTTAATTTTGGGTTTTGGGACTTACTTTTTAGAACTATTACTTAATTATTACTAAGTATTTTTATACTAATTATTGGGGCCTTAGAATTTGGGCTTTACGGTTTGGGATTTACGGTTTAGGACTTTAAGTCTGGAACATAGTTTTCGGGAAACATATTCTTGGGTTTTGGGAATTACACTTTAAATCTCAAAGTCTTAGTCCTTATTATTTGGGCCTTAGGATTTGTGACTTACAGTTCAGGGCATATAGTTTGGAAAATAGTATTCGAGACTTATTTTTGGGACTTAATATTTGGAACACAAAGTTTGGGCCCTTATTGTTTGGCTTGAAGGTTTGGGATTTATGGTTTAGGACTTACAGTTTGGAACATAGTTTTCGAGACTTATTTTTGGGACTTACTATTTGGAACTCAAACTTGAAGACCTAATTTTGTGGGCTTTACGGTTTAAGATTTAAGGTTTATGACTTACAGTTTGGAACATAGTGTTCGAGACTTATTTTTGGCACTTACTATTTGGAACGCAAAGTTTCGGTCCTAACTGGTTGGGCTTTATGGTTGGGGATTTAAGGTTTATGACTGACAGTTACAAACACAGTATTCCTAACCATATTTTTAGATTTAGTTTATTTATGTTTGGAACATAGTGTTTGGTACCTTATTCTTGGAACTTATATTGTGGGACTTATTGTTTGGAACTCAAAGATTAAGTCCCTATTGTTCTGGCCCTAAAAAATGGGGATTTACGGTTTAGGAAAAGGAACACACTATTCGGCACATAATTCTTGGTTCTTGTGTTTTGGGACTTACTGTTCAAAACACAAAGTTTGGTTCCTTATTATTTGGGTCTTAAGATTTGGGCTTTACGGTTTGTGACTTACAGTTTAGAACATAGTATTCGGGATCTTATTTTAGGATCTCTTACATGTTAATTTATATATGTTTTTAATGCAAAATTTGTAGTATAATTTACAACTAAACTTTCGCATGAAAATTTCATTTTATCAATTCTTTGATCTTTATGATTTTCAGAACTTACTTTTGGGACTTACAGTTTAGAATGTAGTGTTCGAGAACATATTATTGGGTCTTGCGTTTTGGGACTTACTATTTAAAACTCAAAGTTTCGTTCCTTATTATTTGGGTCTTACGATTTGGGCTTTACGGTTTGGGACTTAAAGTTTGGAACATAGTGTTCAAAACATTATTTCAGGATCTACTACATGTTAATTTATATATTTATTATTTTTCCAAATGGCAAATGTGGCAAAGGTGGGAAATTTTTAAACAAAAAGATGATTTTTTAACCAAGAAGATTAATTTCTATCAAAAAATATGAAGTTTCCTTTAAAAAAAATATTTTTCATTCAAAAATCAAAATAGCTAAATTTTTAGTTAAAAAAATTAATACTCAACAAAAGAGATGAATTTTTAAATAAAATATGGGAACGATAAACTTAGTTAAATTTTCATTGAAAAAAATTAATTTCGAACAACAAAAAAAAATTTTAACAGAATAATTAACTACAGTAATTTAGAGCTTTTTTTTATAAATGAAGAATCACTTGATTCAATTTTATATTCCAATTTAAAACAAATTAGGTACGTTCTCGAAAACATTCTGACTTAAAAAAATGTCCTTGACGTTTTCCGGGTCAATCGTCAATATTAGGTGAACAATTGATTCGAATTTTAAAATTTGAATTTTATTTTGCGAGTATTTAGCGCTAATTATGAATTTGTTGCAGTTTTTAAACTATAAGTTGGTTCTAATACATAGAGTATTAAACACGATATTTAAATAATCTGTTATAACAATTTGTTATTATTAGAGCAATTTTCTTTTTTCCGCACTTTTAAACTGCTTTTTAACTTTATTGTTAGAGCGATGCAATAGTTCACTAAATGAAAAAAGAATAATTATTGAAAAATGTATTAATATTTTTAACAATATTGGCTTAAAATAATGCTAGAAAGTTGCAGTTTTTTCTCAAATTTTCCACTTTTTGTCGAATTGTCAATTTTATTAATTCAAATTTACAAACCGAATTGCATAAACAAATTATTATTTATAACCTTACACTCATAATAATGCCATAAAGTTGCGTTTTTATGCAATTTTCAACTTTTTGTTCACTTTTCATAACAAAAATTATTATTAAACAAAATATTATGGTGTATGACTATCTTCTCTTAGAATTTAGGGGAAAAAAGTTTAGTTAGAAATAAATAATAAATATTAATATTAATTTAAACATAAAGTCACTCAGTTGCTACAAAAGAAAGAGATTGTTTTAAAATGATTCTCTTCAATGTTTATTTAATTTTTATAAATTATTACATAAATAGTCAGCAAAAAAACATCAAAAAAGTTTTAAAAAATTCTTAAGTTTCTAACATTATTCAAAGAGAATATTATTTTTCGAAAAAATTTAAAACCCCCAAAAAATCATAACAGCGCTAACCATTCGATAAAAAAAACTCTGCTAGACAGTTGCCCTTTTTTATTTGAAAATTCACATATTTTGTTGAAGAATTGATTTTTTTAGTTGAAAACCTCTGAATATTTTTTGTATGCAAAAAAATTTATTTTGTTGTGATTTAGTGTGATTTTTTAAAATAATAACAAAATCGTGTTATCGTTAAAAAAGTGTCAAATAAAGCTCTATTAATTATAAATAATTTTTTCTCAGCAGAGAAAAACTTTCTTACTTTTAAAATCTCCTTCCATAAAATTGAGAAGATCAAATCGCTCAAAATAATGAGTTGAATTGAGTTAAAAATTAACGAAATTGCAGCAGTTTTTCTAAAAAAATTGAAAATCGATTTTTTTTAAAACCCACATTGAAATTTGTTGACATTATGTTTCACGGACTTGTATCCTTATAATGAAAATATCTTGAAATTTTGATGCTTGCTAAGTAGATTACGGAAAAAATTGAAAAATTACGTTTTTAGGGAAAAAAATTCTCCCAGCCTCAATAATGGTTTACTCCGCATGACGCCTTTCTTCTATTAGCAGAAACTTTAAAAAAATATTTAAAAGAATAAAAAAGGTAGGGTTGCCAGAAAATATTTTTTTCATATTTTCAAAATTTTAGGAAAGTAATAAAAAAATTTTCTTGGAAGCCCGACCTTTTTTATTTTTCCAAATATTTTTGAAAATTTCTACTAATACCAGAATGGCATCTTATCAGCATCAAGTGGGCTAAGCCGATTTTGAAGCCTAGAGAATTTTTTTCCTAAAAATGTAATTTTTCTCGTAAACGATCAAAAATATCGCAAAAGAACAAGATTCATTTTTTATATAACTTTTTTAGAGATATAAAGTTTCATCTTAACATTTTTTCGTATATGTCATTGCTGCAAAAACAAAAGAAGAGAAAATTCGGTTGTAAAAGAAAGAAAAAAAAGAAAATTGAAGAATCTTAAATAAGATTAAAGTCAAATTCAAAATCCTAATTATGCCCAACAATCAAGTTAATGCGCAGAATTCCTGAAAATAAAATCAAGAATCCAACGACCAAATTTGGATAATCAGCATACCAAATCTACTTCCTTCTCTCTTAAAAAATTTTTTTGTTCATATATAAATAATTTATTTGTCTTCTTTTTTTGTTTTTATCATCAAACCACAAAATTAAAAAAAAATATAATCACCAACGTTTTGGCAGTCATATAAAACCATTATGAAGGCAAACAAAATATTGAAATTCACCCTAGAATGTTGTGAGGGTCAAAAGGTAAACCAATTGTAAACAAACCTGAAATAGAAATGACCACCAATCCAAGTCAGCTAAATTAAAATTGAAGAATTTTAAATGAGATTAAAATCAAATTTAAAATTTTAATTAACGTCCAATTATCAAGTTAGTAAACAGAAATCAGGTTTGTTTTTATTTCAGCATTGTTTACAATCGGTTTGCCTTTTGACCCTGACAACATTCTTGTGTTTCAGGAAGAGAGTATCATCGTGGTTGTTGCTGTTCCTGTCGTTTAATAATGAAAACAAAAAAGGACGAAAGAAATAAAAAATAAACTATTTATATGTGAAAATTTTGCCTTTTAATTTTTCCCCTCCTTTTTGCTTTTGTCCAAAGAGAGAAGTTCTTTTTCTTTTCTTTTTTTGGGAAGACGAGGAATTTTTTCGGATTGTAATTGGAAAATTGTATGCTGATTGTCCAAATTTAGTCGTTGGATTCTTGATTTTATTTTCAGAAATTCTGCTCAGTAAAAAAGGAATTATACTGACTACAAAAGTTACTTAATAAGCATCCAACTTACAAGATATATTTGTTATCCAAGTACACGTCAAACAAAAATTGACAACAAATTTAAAAGTGGGTTCTTTGAGAAAATCGATTTTTAATTTATTAGAATTTAAAAAAAAATAATAATAAAGGTCTAAATTAGTCCAAAAGTTATAGAGGTTTAGAAATTTTACATCAGAATTTTTTTTGCAACTGGGGAAAATGATTGAAATGGATTCGGTCAGTTGCTACATTTTTTTAATTAACTCCTCATGTTTAACGCTCTGATCATCTCGTTTTTTAGCATTATATTTTAATGTAAGAAAGGTTTTCTACCCTTAAAAAAATTATTTACAATCATTTATATCCAGTCATTAGGGACCCAAAAAGAAACTTTTCAGTGCTAAGGCGTTTTCAGTTGATAATTTTTTTCTATCCGCTCAGTATAAAACCACTTGGATTAAAAACTGCAATAAATTGTAAATATTTCCCGGAAAAAAGTTTGCTTATCTCGCCCCGGTTTGTCCTATACACAATTGCTGTGACCCATATTGATAGCAATCTGCAGAGCAATAACTGACCCCTTGGAGCGCAGTTGATAGCGCAATTACGAAGCGCCACGTCACATTAATTGTCAGTTATATTATCTAATCTCTTCAGTGACACAAGTGTTAAAGCCATAGTGAGCCAGTTCCCAAACGGCTTCCGACATGCAATCTTCTTTAAGTTCTTCGAAAATTTTGAAAATTGTGGAAGGCTCACAGAATGGAAAACCTGTAAAATTTTTCATCAAAGAAATTCCGAAAAATAGATACGAGGATGCTGCAGATCATATGTGTACATATTTTCTTGCAGACGAGGCTATATGCAAGAGTGTCAGTAAGTACAAACTTTTAGTAATTAAAACTGTTTTAAACACGAATCGGCGATTTTAAATTATAAAATAAATTGATTCGAATTTAATTCTAAATAAAATTACAAAATTTAAAATTATGTATCTTTACCTGGAATAGTTGAAATTTAAATCAAAAAGATGGATTTTCATCTAAAATGGTGATGGCTATATGCAAGAGTACCAGTAAATACAAACTTTTAGTAAATAAAACTGTTTCAAATACTATTCGGCGATTCGGTTATTCGGCGATTTTAAATTATAAATTAAATTAATTTGAATTGAATTCTAAATAAAATTACTAAATTTAAAATTATGTGTCTTTAACTGGAGTACTTGAACTTTAAACCAAAAAGATAAATTTTATCTAAAATGATGAAGGCTATATGCAAGATTACCAGTAAGTACAAACTTTTAGTGATTAAAACTGTTTTAAACACGAATCGGCGATTTTAAATTATAAAATAAATTGATTCGAATTTAATTATAAATAAAAATACAAAATTTGAAATTATGTATCTTTAAGTGGAATAGTTGAAATTTAAACGAAAAAGATAAATTTTATCTGAAATGATGAGGGCTATATGCAAGATTACCAGTAAGTACAAACTTTTAGTGATTAAAACTGTTTTAAACACGAATCGGCGATTTTAAATTATAAAATAAATTGATTCGAATTTAATTCTAAATAAAAT
>JAAAKG020017194.1:0-20555 GCA_010014905.2 Druon quercuslanigerum
GCATTATATATAATTCCCAGAATAGACCAGGCAAATATTTTCATAAATATTTTACGTTTGTAAATTTATGATTTTTTCAAAATTTCATTATGTTGGTGATTTTTAAAATTTGAAGATGTATTATTTTCGATTATTACATGGACAATTCTCGATTTTTATTAAGAGTATATTGACATAAATCATTTCTTCCTTACCAGCAGAAAAAATACTTTGGCTTCATGATTCCGTTTAAAGTCAGGCAAACTCTTTATTATACATATTGCCTACGCATTATATATAGTTCCCAGAAGGGAACAGGCAAATGTTTTAATAAATATTTTATTTTAAAGAAATTTAATCTTTTTTCAAAATTTTATCATACTGGTGATTTTTAAAATATTAAGATGTATTATTTTCCATTAGTCAAAATAAGACGCATTTAAAAAAGTATTTGTTAGGCGAGAATTTTAATAAGTTTTTAGATTTTTTTAAAAGAAATGTTTACATTCAGTTTGAAAAATCTACTTTGATTTTCTTTAAAATTCTAGTAAAAGATGTGTGTTCTAAAAGTCCTTTAAATATAAAATTGGAAACTCTCTTTGTTTTCGAGAAATAATAAAAAATGCATTTGAAATTTGTTTTCATCTATTTATTTGAATGCAAATAAAAAGTGACATTTTGTATATTAGCCCCAGAAGTCTGTTTTACAAGGTCGCAAAAGATCCGATTAATGAAAATTGGTTTCTGCAAGATTTTGGCTCTAATTATAATTTTGTTGCGGTTTCTTAAAATACAAATGTTGTATAATGCATAAAATAATACTTTCTATTTTTTATTTATTTATTTTTGTTAGGACTTATCACTCAGAATAAAGTTCGGCATTCGGGTTTTCCGAATATTTAAAATTATTATCTAGGTTGTAATTAGAATGAGTTACTAATTATATCAAGTTGATAAACATAATTGTTAAAAAAATTTATTATTATTTTTAATAATAATTGATTTAACATATCGTCGAATTTTCGCGATTATTCTGAGGTGATAATGGATGCGAAATAGCAAACTTAAGCGTTTAAAATTTTTTTAATATTTATTTTTTCCTATGGTCATGCTAGATAGTTGCAGTTTTTTCTGAAAATTTCAACTTATAGTTCACTTAAAAATGAGGTAATAATAATGAATTCAAATGTAAAAAGTGGACAAAAATACTTTACATACCTTGTGTGGCGCATTATATATAATTGCTAGGGATTATATAGAATGCCTAGGCCATGTATAAATTAAGTGTTCAATTATATACTTTGTCTGAAATGCACAGGCATGATATATAATGCCTGGGGATTATCTATAATTTCTCGATTATATACCTTGCCTGTAACATCTATAATCCCTAGGCATTATACAGATTGTCCGAGTAACCAAGGTACATTTTTATTTTTTTTTAATTTCTAATAAAGAATAGAGTCGAAAATAATTATATAGATTCGTTGTAAAGTTAATTAACATTTAAAGATTAACCAATCAGAAGCCCGCTTTAGATTAGCGACAATAGATGGGGCACTTACGACAATAGATGGGGCACTGAAGTGCGTATTTGCACAAAAAAGATGATGCCGTGTAATTTGAAATTTGCAGGAGTATGTGAATGTCAAGGGTAAAACTTCACGGCAACTGAGATATTGAAAATATAATTGTTTAAATTGTTTAAATTATTGGTCACAACTATCTTATTTATTTATGCTAAATAGTTTCGTGTTTTTTGGCAATTTTTAATTATTTGTCTAATTTTCACATTTTGTATTAATTATTATTTTACTTTAAGCACAAATAATTCCAAATTTCTAAAAGAAGTATTATCATCAACTTGATTTAATTATTAACATACTCTAATTGAAACGTTAAACAAAAGTTGAAAAATTCGGATAACTGCGACTTTCAAACTCTATCCTAAGTGAAAGTTTCTTGAAAAAATAATAAATTGTTTAAATAATGTATATAAACTTCTAGTTATCAATAGAGATTTGTATTTTATGTAATATACAAAATTTGTATTTTAAAAAACCGCAAATGAAAAATAGAAGAAAAAAAAACATTTGAAATTTACACATTACACATTGTAAACTATCTTTTACCAAAATGTTAAAGAAAATCAGAAGAAGCTTTTCCAAAAACTGAATTCAAGCCATTATTTGAAAAAAATTCAAAAATGTATTAAAATTTTCGTTTAATAAACACTTTTTTAAAAAATACTTCTTATTCTGAATTATGAAAAAAATACATGATCATATCTTAAAAATCACCGAAATAGTGAAAGTTTTAAAAATGCTGAAATTTCTACAATATAAAATATTTATTACACCCTTTGTCTGGACTGTTATGGGAATTATATATAATGCCTGTCAATACACAATACATGAATTAAAAAGAAATATAAATAAATTGTCAATCTAAAAATTAAATTTTCAACTATAAAGTTTAAATTTGTAGCTAAATAGTTGAATTTTCAGTTTAAAAAGCAGGGTTTCGACCCGAAATGTAACACTTATATTTTTATTTTTAAAAATTAAGTTTTTACAAAAAAAGATTTTTGAACAACATATTTCAATTTTCAAAAAAAAAATTAAGTTCAAAATAAAATTATGCATTTTCAACTAAACAATTCATTTTTAATAAAATAGTTTAACTTTCAAACAAGTATTTGAGTTTTCAAACTAGAAGATTAATTTTCTGCTAAAAGAGACGAATTTTTTTAACAAAAGATATGAATGTTTAAAAAAATAGTTGAATTTTAAAGCCAAGATACGAAGTATCGATTTGCATAACCGAGTAGGTGAAAATACTGAAATTAATTAAATTATTTGAACCGGACACAGAATTTCGTGATTCAGTATCCAAAGAAATTTTAAAAATAATCAAAGTAGGCACCGAGAGCCTAAAAAAAGGATTTCATAGCTAATTAAGTCGTTAAGTAGGTCGTTCAAACTTCACCCTCCCATACTTCACCCTCTTTCATATTTCCCCCACCCTAATTTCTATCCCTTTACTTCACCCTTAGTTTCTCCTCCCTTCCTAAACTTCTTTCTCCTCTACTTCCCCCGATCCTAACTTCTTTAGATAAAACTCTCTTTCCCATACTTCCCTTTCCCCAATTCTTACTTTCCCTCCGCTACTCACCCGCACTACTCTACTAGACCTTCCTTCACTTTCTGCCTCACTCTCGCTCACATAAAATAATTTCACCTAAATCCTCTCACTCCCCCTACTTCCCATCCCTAATTTTTCGTTACTACTTTTACTTAAACTACCCTAATTTCCCCTACTTTTGTCTAATTTTCCTCTTTGCATTTCCCCTACTACCCCTCTCCTTCTCCCCTTTCCCCTACTTAACATCCTTCTCTCATTTCCTGCTCATTTTCCCACACTACCTTTACTTCCCTTTACCCAAATTTATCCACTTCACCTACTGCCACTTCTCACATTTACCTTTACTTCTCCTTTTTCACCTTTCTTAATTTCCCTTATTACTCCTACTTTCCTTTAGTTGATTGACGCTTACACATCTCTCCTACTTCTGCTTCCCTCGTTCTCACCTACTACCCATACTCATTTTCTCTCACATTCTCTACCCTTTTGTGTCCCCCTTCCTCTTCCTAATCTAATTGACCTCCCAGTCCTAATACTTTTACTTCCCTTAGTTCACCTCCCATCCCCTACTTTCTCATTTCCATACTCTATCCCTACTCCCTACTACCGCCTTACATTTAGCCTCACTTCCTTTGCGACCCCTACTCTTATTTCACCTCACTTCCTTTCCCCTAACTTCCGTTATTTCCACTACTATTCCTTAATTTATTGGACCTCGCCCTGCTAGTTCCCCTTCTCTAATTTCCCCTCACTCCCCCTATATATACACTTTTTCATATTCCTCATACAATTACTTTCCTCATTTTCTCTCACATCTCCTACTTCCTCTTTTCTAACTCCGATGCAGTACCTCTACTTCCTATACTAACATTTTTTCTCACTTCCCTTACTACACATACTACCTTTCACCTCACTTTCCCTCCCATAATTTCCCTCATTTCCCCTCTTTCCCCTTACTTAACTGACCATCACCTTCCCTACTTTCCCTTTTTTCGTTTTCCCTACGTCCCCTATGTGTACGCTTCCCTTATTTTTTTCTCTTTTCTCCTACGTCCTATTCCTTCATTTCTATTCACTACCCCTTCTTCCCCTTTTCACATTTCCTCTCACTTCTTCACCAAGAATCACTCTTATTTCCCCTAATTTCCCTGACTAAAATGTCCATTACCTCCTCGAATTCCCCTTTTATTGGTGCCTCTTACTTCCCCTACTTCTTCTTCTCTAGTTTCCCTTCACTTCTTCTTTCCCTCCCCTCATTTCTTCTCCTAGGGAAAAAGTAAGACAGACGTTTAATCGGTTTTTTTTTTAATTTGACGATTTAAAAATAGGTTGCTTAGATCATATACAAAATAATTCAATTAATCATAAGTAATTAGTTTGAAAAATTTAATAATCTGGTATGGTAAGTAATACGCTAGTAGCGTTATTAATCAATTTCTCATTCGTTTAATGGTTAACCGAAGGTCGACAGGTTACCGCAATTTCTCTCATTGTTTCACTTGATTTCACCGTCAGAGTGGTCAAAGCTTTTGTGACAGAAAATCGAATTCGGTACAAATTAATGAGATAGCTTCGCTTCGTAACTCTCTATATTTGAGCAAGCGAAATGTCCATTTCGATAATAAATAACTTTCGTTTATTAAATTTTTCATTATTTAATAGGGTAAAATCACTTACTTTAAGAAATTAATTTCTTCCCAACTGTCTTCTGAAAAAAGTTACTTCCTAATTATATTTGCTATCCAATGTAGCGTATAAAGTTTCCGGAACAAACTTTTTTATAAGTAATTGTTTTCATAGTCATTAATATTATAACTTATAAAGCTCTCAAGTACAATAATCATTTAGAATTATTTCAAAAACTCTGTTTCAGTGCTAAGAAACAGAAATTTACGCTTTGTTCAAAAAATTTTGCAACGAATTTCTAAATTTGTATTTAGAATTTAATTAATTAATTTTTGCATTTCATTTATACAATATGTAGACAATTTAAGTTTCGCATGGTTGGTAAAAAATACGAATTTCCGAAAATAAACATTAACATAATCTAAAGCTGTTGGAAATTGTAAATATTCTTTTAAATTTAATGATTTTTTATTAGCTGATTGTTGGTATAAAGCGCCAACAAAATAAAAAATGTTTATTATTTATTTTTATTTTTTATTCATTTATTTATTATTAATTTATTTATTTTATTTATATATTTTAGACTAAAAACACTAAGATAGTTAGTTTAGTGCTTCTCGTTCGATCACCCAAGTTAAGCAGTACTTAACTGGGTTAAATTCGGATGGGGGCCATCTTAATAAATACTAATAATATAATGCTGCCACGTTAATATTTCCATTGTGGGTTTTTTATAAACCTTACACATATTTACAAACAATTAAATTCATAAATTAGTAATTCTGGTGTTTTACGCAAAAGAATTTTTTTATATATTTATATAAACAATAATCTGTTAGCTAGAAATAATTACGTATTGTAGGTTTTTTGACACTTCAAATTGGAAATTAGGATTAAAGAAAATATTGATAATTTTTGTACACTACAATAGTTTTAGATACACAAAAAAAAACAAATAGCATTCTCCGCAAAAATTATTGTAAAAAGTAATTTATTTATAGAATGAGTTAGAAAAATCTTTTTCTTTTTTTGTAGGTGTAATCGATATTTTGTAATAATTACTTATATTATATAAAATAGTAGGATAAAAATAAGAATGACTTTTTCTGAAGCAATCATATAACTATGCCTAAAAATCAATCGAAAATCCTTAAAATATTTAAAAATATTCTATAGTTTTCAAAATTTTCTAAAATCTTTTAAATACATGAAGATCGTGAGAACTACCTTAAAATATTGAAAATATCAAAAAATCAAAATTTATTGAAAGCTTTTAAAATATCCTAAAATCTTAAAAATTCTTAGACATATTAAAAACTTTTTAAAACATCATTGAATGCTTTGAAATATTGAAAATCTCTTTAAATCTTTGAGATGCTTAAAAAACTTGGAAATGACTAAATACCGTAAAATCTTTAAAATCCTTTGAAATTTATTTAAATCTATCGGAATTCCTAAAAATCTCAAAAAAAGTTAAATCTTTGGATGGCTGATTGACTGATTAGATTTCATCAAATCACCACGCAACACCAGACATTCTCCCTTCAACTGCAGTACCGCACACTTCAGTCGCACTCTTAACAACAACATCCCGGATCATAATTGATGTGCTATATATATCTTTATTGTTTATTATCTCCTTCCAAGTTGCCTCACCTAAACGATCGTTTATACAATTTTGAAAATTCTTTCTTTTCTAGGGTTGCTGCTTGGAATTCATCATTCCACCACGCATAACCAGATATTCTTCCTACAAGCAGAGTACCACACACATCAGACTTTTGAAGATTTGAAGATTTTTAAACAAAAAACTAGAAGCTCTACAAGCATTTTAAAAGGTTTCAAGAAAATACAAAAGAACAAAAAGTATTGTGATATGACTTTTATTTTGTTTTTAATTAATTACAATATTTTTTTGATTTGCTTTTTTAAATGGAAAATTAATCTTTTTTGGTAAAGTAATTTATCTTAATTGAAAATAAACTTTTATGGTAAAAATTTACCTGTCTTCAAAAAATTTCGCTTTTTTAACTCTAAAATTCAACTATTTTGTTGCGAATTTATAACATTGAAGTTTACCACAGATATGGATTTGAAATTGTTGTAATCAATTATAAACAAACCAAGAGTTTTAAAACTAGATGGAGCTATGAATTAAACATTTTTTAAATGAAATTTTATCTGAAAAAAAGGTCTTCTAAAAAGTTTTTTTTCGGAAAGAATCTAATTTAAGAAATGTCTAATTCATAGCTCAATCTAGCCTGAAAAAGGATTCTTCTTTCGATTTTTCTAGTAGCTTAAGGGGAAGGAAGTTCTGAGGTTCCATTCCCAACGAAGCGAAGGTTTAGATATTTTTTCAGGCAAAATTTAATTAAACAAATTTCCAATTTATAGCCCCATCTAGCCTGAAAAGACTTTAAAAATTTCTGTTATTCTCGAACCGGAAATTCTGTGGTTTGATACCCAGCCAGTAAATTTGTTCTAAAAAACTGTATTATCATCAGAGAATGGCAGAAATTCTAACGTTTTCCAGACTACGTGGAGCTATGAATTTTTTAAATTAAATTTTATCTGAAAAAAGATCTTCTCAGAAGTTCTTTTTCAGAAATAATCTAATTTAGGAAATGTCTAATTTATAGCTTAATCTAGTCTGAAAAAGTATTTTTATTTCGATTTCTCTAGTAGCTTAAGGGAAAAGCACACGACTAGCAGTCGAAAGTTCTGAGGTTCGATTCCCAGTACAGCGAAGGAGATATTTTTTTAAACAAAATGTAATTTTTAATTTTTTTGCATTAATGAATGCTTAATGGATGATTAATTGATGTATTACGGATTTGAAATTTTTGTAATTATTTATAAAGAAACTAAGAGTTTTGCAGTCTAGGTGGAGCTATGAATTGAAAATTTTTAAAATTTAATTTCATCTGAAAAAAAGATCTTCTCAGAAGTTCTTATTTAGAAATAATCTAATTTAAGAAATTTCTAATTTATAGCTTAATCTAGCCAGAAAAAGGATTCTTCTGTCGATTTCTTTAGTAGCTTCAGGGAAAAGCACCCGACCAGCAGTCGAAAGTTCTAAGGTTCGATTCCCGCGCGCAATAAAAATCTGGATATTATGATAGCATTATTAAAAACTGTTTTTAGTATTGTGTATCTTAGTTTGTTTTTAATTAATTACAATATTTTTCATCGATATTTTTTTGATTCGCTTTTTAAATGGAAAATCAATCTTTTATGGTTAAGTCATCCATCTTGTTTGAAAATAAACTTTTATGGTAAAAATTTACCTGTCCTCAAAAAATTGCGTTTTTTTTGGCTCTAAAATTCAACTATTTTGTTGCAAATTGATAACATTGAAGTTTACCACAGATATGGATTAAAAATTTTTGTAATAAATTATAACAAACTAAGAGTCATCTAATAAAACTACAAACACTTTTAAATTCGTCTCCTAAATATCAAACATCGAATTTTTTCTTAACTTTTTTCAGACTAGGTGGAGCTATGAATTAAACATTTTTTAAATTAAATTTTATCTGAAAAAAGATTTTCGCAGAAGTTCTTTTTTAGAAAGAATTTAATTTAAGAAATGTTTAATTTATAGCTCACGCTAGTCTGAAAAAGGATACTTCTTTCGATTACCCTAGCAGCTTGAGGGAAAAGTATCCGACCGGAATCGGAAGTTTTGTGGTTCGATTCCCAGCGGAGCGAAAGGAGAAGATATTTTTTCAGGCAAAATTCAATTAAACAAATTTTCAATTCATAGCTTTATCTAGTCTGAAAAAACTGTAAGAATTTCTTTTATTCTCGAATCGGAAATTCTGTGGTTTGATTCTCAGCCAGTACAATTTTTCTAGAAATCTCTATTATCATCAGAGAATAACATAAATTCTAACGTTTTTCCAGACTAGGTGGAGCTATGAATTAAACATTTTTTAAATTAAATTTTATCTGAAAAAAGATCTTCTCAGAAGTTCTTTTTCAGAAATGATCTAATTTAGGAAATGTCTAATTTGTAGCTCAATCTAGTCTGAAAAAGGATTCTTCTTTCGATTTTTCTAGTAGCTTGAATGAAAAGCACCCGACCAGCAGACGGAAGTTCTGAGGTTCGATTCCCAGCGAAGCGAAGGGGAATATATTTCTTCAGGCAAAATTTAATCAAACAAATTTCAAATGCATAGCCCCATCTAGCCTGAAAAGACTTTAAGAATTTCTGTGGTTTGATTTCTAGCCAGTAAAATTTGTCTAGAAATCTGTATTATCATCAGAGAATAACAGAAATTCTAAAGTTTTTCCAGACTAGGTGAAGCTATGAATTAATTTATTAATTTAATTTAATTAATTTAATTTAATTAATTTAATTTAATTTTAATTTAATTTAATTTTAATTGAATTAAATTTTTTTTTTAATTGATAGCCCCATCTAGCTCCCTGCCTTTGTGGTTTGATTCCCAGCCAGTAAAATTTTTCTAGAAATCTGTATTATCATCAGAAAATAACAGAAATTGTCACGTTTTTCCAGACTAGGTGGAGATATGAATGAAACATTTTTTAAGTTAAATTAAAATTAAATTAAATAAATTATATTTTATTTTCTAATCAATTATAAACAAACTAAGAGTCGTATGATAAAACTAAAAACACTTTTAAATTCGTCTCCCAAATATCAAATATCGCATTTTTTAACGTTTTTCCAGGCTAGGTGAAGCTATGAATTAAACATTTGTGAAATTAAATTTTATCTGAAAAAAAGATCTTCTCAAAAGTTTTTTTTCAGAAAGAATCTAATTTGAGAACTGTCTAATTTATAGCTGCATCTAGTCTGAAAAAGCATATTTTTTTTATTTCTCTAGTAGCTTAAGGGAAAAGCACCATAACAGCAGTCGGAAGTTTTGAGGTTCGATTCCCAGCGAAGCGAAGGAGAAGATCTTTTTTTTTAAATATTAATTTTTAATTTTCTTCCATTTGTTAGACACAAAATAAGCGCCCAATGAAAATCTCGATAGCATGATGGTATTATTAAAAAAGCGTTTTTATTATTGTGATATGACTCTTAGTTTGTTTATAATTAATTACAATATTTTATCGATATCCATATCAAATAGTATCAAAAAAGAAGGACGATTAATCGATTGGTCTCGCGCTAAGCCCCTTATGCTGGTGGTCAGTGGCACACCAATCCAATAGATTTCGATATCTGGATGTCAATGTGTTGATGATCGCTTGGTTATTGGAACGTGCAAATGGTTTATCTGTGTAATTTCACTCTTCTTTTATCATTTTAGCTGAAATGCCGCTGGCATTTCACCAGTTCTAAACGAAATTTACGGTCGAATAAAAGTACCCATATTAAACCAAATTACAATTGGATTAATCCTACCACAAAAAAAGGTATCAACATAAAATTTTTGATAGCGAATCGCCGCCAAATAGAAAAAAAGTCACCGATCATCCTTACACTCAGAAAAACGTTTGCTTGTTCAAAATAAAATTTTTTCAGTTAAACAATGACGTGCGTTAATTAAATAAATTTTTAAAAAATATCAAATAACATATTGTATAAAAAACAGATTTTTTAACCAAAAAATATTTTTTAACAATGAAAAAGAATTCTCGACTCAAAAAAAGAAATTTTTAACAAAAAAAATTTATTTTCAACCAAAAAGTTGCAATAATAACCAAATAGTTGAATTTTTGAGGAAAGCAGAAATAGTTTTTAACATAATAGTTGCAATTTTAAGCAAGTATTAATATTTTTTACCTACACAGATAAATGTTAATAAATTAATAAATAAATATAAATAAATAGATAAATAAATAAAATTTTTACACAGCTAAAAAGTCGAATTTTTTAAAAGATAGTTGACTTTTAAACCATTGATGATGAATTTTCAACAAGATAGTCAATTTCTAATAAATAAATATAACTTTTCAGCCAATAATCAAATCATCAAATTTTCAGTTTAAAAAAAATTAATTAGAAATAAAATATTCATAAACTGTTGAATTCAAACAATAAATGAATATTTACAAGAACAAAGTTAATGTCTGAATAAATAGTTTAAGTTTTATTTATTAATTTCTTTTACCATAAATGGAATAGTGAAATATTCAGATAAAAAAATGAATTTTTAAAAAAGGAGTTCAATTTTAAACCAAGTAGTTGAGTTCTCGAAATTAAACATGAATTTTGCAACCGAGAAGATTATTATTCTACCAAAAAGATAAATTTTCTAGCAAAGAATACAAAATTAAAAAAAAAAAAGTTTAACTTTCAACCACAAAATATGATTTAAACAAAATTATTTTATGCTAAATAGTTAAATTAAAAAAAATAGTTTCAATCTTAACTAAAGAGTTAATTTTTCATACAAAATACTCGAGTTTTCAAAAAAGTTAATTTGCAACTAAATAGTTTCATTTCCTATCAATTTGGTGAATATTCAAGACAAAAATACGATTTTTAAACTAAATTGTTAAATTTGTAACAAAAACAAAAACGATTCATTTTCTACCAAAAAATTAAATTAAAAATATTAATTTTTGCCTAAAAATAAAATAATTTCATTTCAAGTCAAATAAATAAATTCTCTACAAAAAAAGAATAAACGACCGAAGATGTGAATTTTTAACTAAAATTATGAGTTTGTAACTAACAAAAAAAGAATTTTCAAAAAAAGAGTAACACTTGGAACAAAACAGTTGGAATTTTTAAGCAAAAAGAGCAATTTTCAATCAAGAAGATTATTGTAAAAAAGACCATTTATTAGCCAAGAACTTAATTTTCTAAAAATTAGGAACATTTCAGACTGAAAGCGATTCGTTTACAAACAAAAAATGCAACATCTACATTTTCAGTTAAAAAAAATTTATTTTGAATCAAAGATGAAAAACAGTTATTTTTTATAAAAAAAACTTTTATTTTCAACAAGAAAGTTGATTTTCAATAAAGAAAGATGCATTTTTATTTAATTAATTGAATTGTTATCAGAAAATATAATTTTTTTAACTAATATGGGAACTGCTAAATTTTTAGTTAAATAAAATTAATTTTCAAAAAAACATACGATTTTACAAAAAATTAAATTAATCTAAAAAAGACGAACTTCCAACAAACATGCATTTTCTACAAAATAGTTTTATTTTTATTGCATAAAGAATAAGTTGAAACCAATAATTTTCGAAAAAAAGGAATTATCAGAAAGTTGAATTCAACCAAAGAAGACAAATTACCATCAAAATGTGAGATTTGGCTATCAAATAATTTAACTTTTTACTTAAAAAGAATAAATTTCGAACAAAAAATGAAATAGTTTAATTTTAAGATAAAAATTAATATTAAACCATATAGTTTAATTTTAAACAAAACAAATGAATATTGTAGCGAAATAACAAAAATGATCTATAAACATTTAAATTTTAAACCCTATAATATGATTTTTCAACAAAAATTTTTACTTTCAACAAAGAAGTTAATTTTTAACTATCTACTTCAATTTCCTATCAAATTAGTGCATTTTTAAGAAAAAAGATGAATTTCCTAAAAAACAGTTAAATTTTGGACAAAAACAGATCTTTTTTAACAAAAATTAGAAGCTCTACAAGCATTTAAAAAGATTTCAAGAAAATGCAAAAGAACAAAAAAGATTATCAAATTTTCAGAAAAGGCATTTTTTTAATTTTTCAGTTTTTTTTTATTTTTTGAAAATTTCTAGCAGTTTTAAAAGATGTTGAGAAGTTTTGTGAAGATACAAAAATAACTTCAATTTTAAAAAGATTTAAAAAATTTCAAACGAAATTTAGATTTTTTAACATTCCAAACCAAAAACTTAGAAGCTGGGAAAATTTTGAATAATGTACTATATTATCTTAAAAAATGTTTTTACAGAATATTCAGAAAGATTTCAAAACATTTCAAAAGATTTAAAAATTTTCAGAAAATGAATTTGATATTAAGGTAATTTTTCTAATTTCGCAAAAGTTTTAAATATTACGGAGGGAATCTCAATTATTTCAAAAGACATTTAAGAATTTAAAAAAATTGTAATAATTTAAAATTTCCTAAAATTTTAGTTTTTTTTTTAAATAATTTTTTTGTGGAAAATGCACAAGTTTAGTTAAAAATTCATCTTTTTGGTTTGAATTTTTTGTGATAAAAATATAATTTTTGTAAAATTAAATTGCAACTGTTTTGTTAAAAATTAAAACGTTATAAATGTACAATATATTTTTTGGAAATTCCTTGAAATATTAAAAATCTCTATAGATCTTTGAAATTCTTTGAAATCCCTCAATTCTCGTGAATAATTTCCTAGAAATTTAAATTAAATATTATAAAATCCTTAAAACATATTTAAATATGCTACATTTTTGAAAAATCTTTGAATTATTTAAACAGGAAATTAGGTGATATTACTTGCAATTCCTTGATATTTTTATATCTTTTAATATACCTATCCTTTAAATCTTTTCAAATTTTATTCAAATATATTGAAATTTTCTGAAATCTTTCAAAATATCCGAAAACATATCAAATTATTCAAAAAATGTTTAATCTACGGAAATACATTGAAATATTAAAAATCTTTAAAATGCTTGAAAATGCTGTAAAATACCCTAAGAAATTTAACATTTTTTTAAACTGCTCAAAATCAATCGAAAATCCTTAAAACATTTAAAAATATTTTTTATCAACTCTTTTTTTTATTAACTGGTTAGTTTTTAAGTCAAAAAGACGAATTTTCTAAGAAATAGTTAAAAGTAATAAAACAGTTGAATTATCATCTAGAAAACATATATTTTTAATTAAAAATATTAATTTTTATTAATAAATGGAATAGTTACATTATGTGTCAAAAAATGAATTTCTTACCAAAAAAACAGAAATTGCAGCGAAATAGATGAATTGTTAATTAAAATTATAAATCTTAAATCCAAATAGAAAGTTTCAGAAATTGTTTAAAGTTATTAACAAACTTTTAAATTATAAAAAAAAGAATTTTCGACAAATAAATTCAACTTTAAACCAAGTAGATGAATTTTCAACAAAAAGATGAATTCTTAACCAAAAAGAAGAATATTCTAGAAAATAAATTCTAGAAAATAAAGGTAATTTTTAAATAAGAAAGATGAAGTTGAAACCAAATAGATGAATTTTCATCTAAAAAAGACAAATTTTCAACCAATAGAGGAAACGCTAAATTTTCAGTTTATAAAATTAACTTTAAATTTTTTTAATTAGATGAATTAAACTTAGAAAGACGAAGAAAACTTAGATAAAAAAAATACTTTTAAACCAAAAGGAACGAATTTTTAACAAATAGTTAAATTTTCAACAAAAGAGAACCTAGAAAAAATAATTTTGAACCAAGTAATTTATTTTGGAACTAAGTAGTTAAATTATGAACTAATTAAAATAAATTTTTAACCAAATATTTCAATTTAAAACCACAAACTTTAATTTTTTACTAAGAAAATATTTTTTTACCGAAAGGACAAATTTTCAACAAAATATATGATTTTTAAACCCTAAATTAATACAACTAGTAACAGTAGAATTTTCAATTTCGAAATATAATTTTTAATAAAAAATTAGATTTGTACCAAACACTTATATTTTAAAATAAATAGTTTCATTTTCAACTGAGTAGTTTAACTTTCTATTAAAATAGTTAAATTTTCAACAAAAAGTGCGTTTTTAACGAAATAATTTAATTTCCTGTATAAAACTTAAATTTTTGACAAAGACAGATAATTTTCAACAACAAAAATATTAAAAATCATATAATTTTCAACAAAAAAATTAATTTTTATTTAAATAGTTTAATTTTCTATCAACTGGTTAGGTTTTAAGTCAAAAAGACCAATTTTCTGAAAAAAATAGTTAAAATCATCAAAATAGTTGAATTATCATCTAGAAAAGATATGTTTTCAATTTAAAATATAAATTTTTATTAATTAATGGAATAGTTACATTATGTGTTAAAAAATCAATACTCTACCAAAAAACAGAAATTGCAGCGAAAAAGATGAACTTTTAATTAAAATTATAAATTTCAAATCCAAATAGAAATGTTCAGAAATTATTTAAAGTTTTTACCAAACTTTAAATTATAGAAAAAAAAAGAATTTTCGACAAAGTAATTCAACTTTAAACCAAGTAGATGAATTTTTAACAAAAAGATGAATATTCCACAAAATAAATTCACGTTCAAGCAAAAGAGAGAAATTATTCACAAAACAGTTAAATTTTGAACCCCTAACTGATTTTGTAACAAAAAAGTTAATTTTTTACCAAATAGTTCAATCTTCAATTAAATAGTTGAATTTCCTATCAAAATAATTGCATTTGCAACAATAAGGTTAAATTTTCAAACATCTGGTTTAATTTATTATAAAATTTTTGATTTGTCAAACCAAAAATATAGATAAATTTTCAACAAAAGGGATCAATTTTTATTAGAAAAGTAATTTTTATTTAATAAAGATGAAGTTTAAACCAAATAGTTGAATTTTCATCTAAAAAAGACAGATTTCCAACCAATAGAGGAAACAATAAATTTTCAGTTATAAAAATTAACTAAAAAAATTTTCAATGAGATGAACTAAACTTAGAAAGACTTAGAAGACTTAGATAAAAAATTACTTTTAAACCAAAAAAGAACGAGTTTTTAACAAATAGTTAAATTTTCAACAAAAGAGGTGAACCTAGAAAAAATAATTTTTAAATAAGTAATTCAATTTGGAACTAAGTAGTTAAATTCTGAACGAATTAAAATTAATTTGTAAACAATTAATTAAATTTAAAACCATAAAGATTAATTTTTCACCAAAGAATTTTTTAATCAAAAAATTAAATTTAAACCAAATATTTATATTTGAAAATAAAAAACTTCATTTTCAACCGAGTAGTTGACCTTTCTATTAAAATAGTTAAATTTTCAACAAAACTGTGCGTTTTTAACGAAACAGTTTAATTGTATATCAAATTAATGAATTTTCAAGCCCAAAAGACGAATTTTCTATAAAACAGTTACATTTTTAAAAATCTATTTGAATCCTCTAACAGAACAAAATAAGTTTTAAGCAAGAAGATTAATTATTTATAAAACAAAAGATTTTTACATAAATGCATGTATTGCCATCCAAATTATCATTTTATTATATATCTTAATGCAAATAATTTTTTAAATTGCTTGGTTTTCGGTAGGATTTTTATTATTCAAATAATAAATATTTGAAAAAAATGTAAATATTTAACTTATTTTTATTTCCTTAAAAAAACAACTCAGTTTAGGGAGGAAATCTTTCAGCACGTAAATCTTAATTAAAACTGGAAGTCCGCAGTCTATGTAAACTTGGGGAAAGTACTAATAAAATGACATGTAGATTGCATACGTCGAGGTTGCACATAACGCGTATGAAATTTTATGATTCTAGGGACCAAGTCGCAGCGAATCTAAAAATTTTTATTAACGCTTTTTACGCTCTAGAAAAATCTAGAGTCGTATTTGGTAGAGTTTTATTTAAAAATTTCAAAAATTTTAAATTTAAATATAGATTTTTGAAGAATTATACAAAAAATAGAAGCTCTACAAGCATTTTAAAAGGTTTCAAGAGAATACAAAAAAAAACAAAAAAGATTTTCAAATTTTCAGAAAAAAATTCCAGAACATTTTAAGGCATTTTTTTAATTCTTCAGTTTTTTCATTTTAGAAAAATTTCTAGTAATTTTAAAAGATATTGAGAAGTATTGTAAAGATACAAAAATAACTTTAAACACCAGACATTCTCCCTTCAACCGCAGTACCACACACTTCAGTCGCACTCTTAACAACGACATCCCGGATCGTAATTAATGCACCATGTATATAGGCGATAATAAACAATAAAACAATATATATATATATATGTTTATTGTTTATTATCGCCTTCCAAGTTGCCTCACCTATACTTTCGTTTACGTACCACACATTTTAGACTATTGAAGATTTGAAGATCTCTAACGAAAAAATTAGAAGCTCTGCAAGCATTTTAAAAGGTTTCGAAAGAATACAAAAGAACAAAAAAGATTTTCAAATTTTGAGAAAAAAATTCTGGAACATTTTAAGGAATTTTTTAATTTTTCAGTTTTTTTTTCAAATTTTAGAAAAATTTCTAGTAATTTTTAAAAGATACTGTGAAGTATTGTTAAGATACAAAAATAACTTCAAAATTTAAAAAGATTAAAAAATTTTCAAACTAAATGTAAATTTTTGAACATTTCAAACCAAAAACTTGGAAGCTTTTTAAGCACAATAAAATGTTTCATGAGAATAAAAAAATTGTCTTAAGATTTTTGGAAAAGTTTAAAATAATGTATTATCTTAAAAAAGACATAAAATTTTTTAGAAAATGAATTTGATTTTAAGGTAATTTTTCTAATTTCGAAAAATTGTTAAATATTAAAGCAAAAATCTCAATTATTTCAAAAGATATTTAGGAATTTTGTAAAAATTTAAATAATTTAAAATTTCCTAAAATTTTCTTTTTTTTACTTAAAAACTATTTTTGGTGGCAAATTCACAAATTCTGTTGAAAATTCATCTTTTGGGTTTGAATATTTTGTGGTAAAAGTATTATTTTTATACAAAAAAATTTAAATGTTGTGTTAAAAATTAAAATTTTGCTATTGTTTAGGATTAAAATATTATAAATCTACAATATATTTTTTTAAATTCCTAAAAATATTAAAAATCTCTATAAATCTTTGAAATTCTTTGAAAAATCTCAATTCTCCTGAATAATTTCCTAGAAATTCCAATGAAATATTATAAAATGATTAAAACCTATTTAAATATGCTACACTTTTCAAAAATCTTTGAAATCTTTAAACAGGGAATTAGGTGATATTCCTTGAAATTCCTTGATATTTTTTAAATCTTTTTAAATTTTATTTAAATGTATTGAAATTGCCTGAAATCTTTCAAAATGTTCGAAAATATATCTGATTCTTAAAAAAAAATTTAATTTATGGAAATACCTTGAAATATTTAAAAATGTTCAAATGCTTGGCAATGCTTTAAAATGCCCTAAGAAATTTAACATTTTTTTTAATTTCTGAAAATCAATCGAAAATCCCTAAAATATTAAAAAATATTTTAGTTTTTAAAATTCTCTAAAATCTTTTAAAAACATGAAGATCGTGAGAACTACCTTAAAATATTGAAAATATCTTCAAATCTTTGCAATTCTCTTCAATAAATTCTCGGAAATTTCGTTAAAATATTTTTAATTTACGAAGTTCCGTAAAGTAGCAGAAAATTATATGATATTCCTTGAAATTTCTTTGTTTTTTTTTATCTTTTGAAACGTAATTTAAATCCTCTCAAACACCTTAAAATAATTTGAAATTTCTTAAACCCGATCAAAATTTATTGAAAGTTTGTAAAATATCTTAAAATTTTAGAAATTCTTCGACATACTAAAAACTTTTTAAAACATATTTCAATACTTTAAAAACTTTTGAAAATCTCTTTAAATCTTTGAAATGCTCAAAATGCTTGGAATTTAATAAATATCGTAAAATCTTTAAAATCCTTTGAAATTTATTCAAGTCTATCGGATTTCTTTAAAATTTAAAGAAAAGTTAAATCTTTGGACGGCTGTTTGACTGATTGGATTTCCAATCACCAACGCAACACTAGACATTCTCCCTTCAACTGCAGTACCACATACTTCAGTCGCACTATTAACAACGACATCCCGGATTATAATTGATGCGCCATATATATCTTTATTGTTTATTATCGCCTACCAAGTTGCCTCACCTATATGTTCGTTTATACAATTTTGAAAATTCTTTCTTTTCTGGCGTTGCTGCTTGGATTTCATTAAATCGCCACGCAACACCAGACATTCTCCCTTCAACTACAGTACCACGCACTTTAGACGCACTATCAAAAATGACTTCCCAGATCATATTTGATGCACCGTCTATATCTTTATTGTTCATTAGCACCATCCAAGTTGCCTTACCTATACGTTTGTTTATGCAATTTTTAAAATTCTTGCTTATCTTGGGCGGCTGCTTGGATTTTATCATTACACCATGTAACACCAGGCATTCTTCCTAAAAGCAGAGCACCACACACTTTAGACTTTTGAAGATTTAAAGATTTCTTATCAAAAAATTAGAAGCTCTACAAGCATTTTGAAAGGTTTCAAGAGAACGCAAAAGAACAAAAAAGATTTTCAAACTTTCACAAAAAGATTCTGGAACATTTTAATGCATTTTTTAAATTTTTCAGTTTTTTTTAATTTTAGGAAAATTTCGAGTATTGTTAAAAGATATTTAGAAGTATTGTAAAGATACAAAAATAATTTCAATCTTAAAAAAGATTTAAAAATTTTCAAAGTACAACTACTACACAATGAAATGTTTCAAGAGACTAAACAAATTGGCTTAATATTTCTGAGGAAATTTTAAATAATGTATTATCTTAAAAAATGTTTTTTAAAATAAGATTCAGAAAGATTTCAAAACCTTTTAAAAGATTTAAAAGTTTATAGAAAATGAATTTGATTTTAAGGTAATTTTTCTAATTTCGAAATTTTTTGTCAAATATTACAGCAAAAATCTCAATTATTTCAAAAGATATTTAGGAGTTTAAAAAAATGTAAATAATATAAAATTTCCTGAAATTTTAGTTTTTTTTTACCTAAAAACTATTTTTTGGTGGAAAATTCACAAATTCTGTTGAACATTCATCTTTTGGGCTTCAATATCAATATTCCTTGATTAAAAGTTGAACCTTTTTTTAGTTGACTTGTTTGGTTGAAGATTTATCATTTTTGCTCAAAATTTTTCTCCCTGATTCAAAGAGTGAATTTTTAATTAAAAATTCATATTTTCGGTTTGAATATGAATCTATTTAGAATAAGATTGGTTAAAGATTCAATTAACTTGCTAAAACGTGTTAAGAATTTTCGAAGAAAATTTACAATTCCAAACTGTTTTCGTCTATGTTTTAAAAAAGATCTGCAATTAAGAATAAATCGTTTATTACGTTGAATTGGCGTTTTTTATGTGAAAAATGTTGGTAATTTAAATAAAAAAAATAATTACATTTTCAAGAATATTAACAAAATAGAAAATAAAATAAAATTTAAATTTGAATTTTAAACAGTTTCGAAATAAAAAAAGTACTTTTCAACAGTTGAAAATGTAACTTTTGAAAATTAAATTGTTTAAAAATGAATGAAATTTAAATTGAAATTTTCAACTATTAAAAATTTTATAAAAAAGCGAATTTGGCATTAAAAGCCTTTGTTAAAAATTATTTATTAATTCTGTATTTAGGTTTTTATTTTTAAAAAATTATTAAAAATATTGTCCTTTTACTTATTTTATATTATTTAAAATAATGGATACTATGAAGAACAAAAATTCTATATCAATAGGGAGACTTTAATTCCGTAAAAGTATACACATTCATTGACCATTTCCCAGGACTGAAATCACAAGCAAAAAACAAACAAAAAATAGACCGGAAATGAAAGAGTGCGAAGTAATTACATTTGACCCAGTTCAGGACATCGTTTTGCGGCTACAGGGAGAAGCGTGGAATGAAAAATTCAGCTTTTTAGTCGTTTTCGCATATTTTGACACATCTGACAATTAACGCTCATTTCCTCTAGGCACCGTACTTAAATTATGTAACAGCTCGTGGGTCGGGGGGGGGGGGGGGGGGGGGGGGGGGGGTAGAGAGATTTTGTTGTGTTTTTTTTGGGGGGGGGGTGTCTAACAAATGTAGTAAGTGACGGCA
>JAAAKG020017205.1:0-20552 GCA_010014905.2 Druon quercuslanigerum
GGCGTGCGTAAAGTTAAACCCGAAAAGCGTGCGTAAAGCGAAAATGAAAAAGCGTGCGCAAAGTTAAATCCGAAAAGCATGCGTCAAGCTAAACGGGAAAAGCGTGCGTAAAGTTAAACTCATATTAATTTTCTGTTCAATTATTAAAAGTTATTTTGTTTTATTTGCGAATTTGCAAAAAGTGCGCCCATCAATGGAACCCTCCCCCCCCCCTCTTCCTAAAAAAAATCAAAAAAATCTCTCGAACTTCCCCCCTTGGACAGTTACGTAATTTTATTATGATCCTTATTCGTCTTTATCAATATATTTAAATGTTACAATCATTTTTGTTGTTTGTATATGTATTAATTCTAACAGGGTTACGGAAATGAAAAGCATAAATTATAGTAGATTTTCAAGGTCTTATTTTAAATCTAGCTCTAAGAAGGTTTTATTTTTTACATTCTGCAAACAGAATGCGTTGGCTTTTCTAAGATAACGAATTACCCTCAAGTACATCCTCGCGGAAATGAAACATAATTGAATAAATTCTCGTTTGCCAACTATTTCGAAATCAATCGACGACAATTGTGCTTTTTTTAACTTTAGTGTTCGGTTGACTACGAATAAGTAACCTGATATTGTGAATATAGAGAAAATTTACCAGTTGCTTTACACAAAATCCATTTGAAAAAATGGACATCTTTATTAGAAATATAAACCTTGCATGCGCGATGTGGTTATTTCTTGCTGGTAAGTATATATTTACTATAATTTAAATCACTAGAAATAAAATTTTTTTTACGTAAAATCGTGCGTAAAGTTCAAACGGAAAAGCGTGTGTAAAGTAAAAGCAAAAAAGCGTGTGTAAAGTTAAAATGGAAACGCGTGTGTAAAGTCAACGCGAAAAAGCGTGTGAAAAGTTAAAATGGAAAAGCGTGTGTAAAGTTAAAAAGGAGAAACGTTCGTGCAGTTAAATTTATATTTTTCAACCAAAAAATATGAAATTTCTTTAAAAATTCCGACTTTCTAACAAAACGTTAATTCTTTTCAAATACATGAATTTGCAACATAATGGTTGAACTTTTTACCATTTTCAAAACAAAAGACAGATTTTCAACGAAAACGTTAAATTTCCAACAGTAAGCTGAATTTTTTAACCAAAAAGGTAGAATTTTCTACTATTGTTAATACGAAAATACGAACTTTCAACGCAAGAGTTAAACTTCCGAGAAAAAATTAATTTTCAACAAAACAGTTCAATTTTCTGGCAAAATATTTTAATCTGCAACTAAAATAAAATAATTCTCAGAAAAAAATATATTAGTTTATATTATTCCAAATAAAAAAGATTTGGATTAAAATCAAACACAGCCGAGTTCAACAAATTCATCTATTTTGATAAATGTCTGTCTTTTTTTGTAAAAAAATTCATCTTTTGGGTAGAAAATTCAACTATTTTTAAAAAAATTGATTTTTTTCTGAAGATTAATTATTTTAGTTACAAATTAATTTCTCTGCTTGAACATTTGAGTACTTTTGTGATAATTGATTTTTTTTTCTTTGGTGGTAAACAATTTTTTCAACTGAAAATTTAACTTCCATATTTGTGTAAAGATTTATTTTCTTCGTTTGAAAATTTAACTATTGGATTAAAGTTTTTCAATTATGTTGAGACTTTGTCTTTTTCGCCAGATTATTAATTTTCTTAGACCTGGGTGGAGGGTTATTATTTTTTATTAAAATTTTTTTTAAACTGAAAACTGAAATTCTTTTTTTTTCATGTACGAATTTCTACAAAACTTAATTTAATTTAAAGAAAAATTTAATTGAAAATTTTAAAATCTTCCTAATTAAAAATTTAACTATTTTGTTGAAAATCATCTATTTTGTTAAACATTAGTTGTTTTCCTGAAAGTATCATTCTTTCATTTTTGAATCATAAATATTTTTTTTGTTGAAAATTGCCCTTTTTGGTTTGAAAATTATCTCGATCAGGGATTTCAATAATTTTGAATCAGATCAGAAAAAATTTAATTTTTAGAAAAATTATTATTTTTCCACCAAGAAGATGGTAATTTTCAACAAAATAGTTTAATTTTCCACCAAAACGATGACTCTTCAACGATCAAAAATTTTAAACGAAAATTATAATATTTGATATTGCCATTACAATAAATTATTTAAATTAATCAAAAATGAAATTAACAAATTTTAAACTAACAATTAGCCCATAGAATATGAATAAAATATTCCTCTTTACATATCAACCCCATAAGTCTATTTGAAGGGTCCCAAAAAAAACCCCATAAGTGAAAAAATGGATTTTGCGAGTCATTGGCCCTAATTATGCTTTTTTTGCATTTTTTTAAAGACCAATTGCTTATGCTACATAAAATACTAATTTATACTGATAACTAGATGTTCACAGAAACTTTTTTAAAAATTTATTATTTTCTCAATCAATTTTAATTTAATTTTATTATTATTTTATTTTCATATTATTATGATACTATTATTATATGAATATTATATTATTATATTATTATTATTTTAATTTTTTTAAACAATAAAGAGAAAAGGTCGTCGTTTTTTTAAAAAAAATTCCACTTTTTGTCCAGTTTCTAATCAGAGTAAGTTAATGTTTCATTCATTTTTACAAAAATAATTGTTTTCGGAAATTTTTAAGTTCTTGTCGCCTTTTGAATTATAGTGAAGTAATAATTTTTTCAAGTTAACAAAGATAATTTGTCAAACAACTTATTATCATTAATCAAATGTAAAAAAATAATTTTTCAAACAAATTATAATCTAAAATTATAAACTTTTTGTCCTCTTTCAACCCTTTTAGTTATAAAAAATATTAAATAAACATCAAAGAGAATTGTATTTTAAACAATCCCTTCCTATTTTTGTGAACATATTTTTCTGAAATCAAACAGATATTTGAAATATTCTTGAAATTTTATCTATGGAGCATATTATATCTAAATTTTTTTTTTTAATTTTGGGGGAAAACTTCAATTATTTATCATAATTCTAAGAGAATATTATTAAAAATATTAATAAATTATTTAAGCAATTATGTTTGTTAACATTAATTGTTACCTCGCTTTAATTAAAAATTGGACAATACGTGAAAAATATTTAAAAAAGCCCTTACTTCCTATCTCTATTCTCAGAGAAAATTGCTAAAAACAATAATGAATTGTTAAAATAATTCATTTAAAGATCTAATTATTATTATAAAGTAGCATTTTAGGTGTTAGGATATGCAAATTATTACTATTGCTGCAGTGAAATATTCAACAATATTGATTGCTTAATTAATAATTATGTAAAAAATTATATTTGTTTGCAAAATTTGAAAAATTTATTGAAAAATTATTTTTTAAACAAATGAAAGGTTTTTGAAAATCAAAAATAATTTATTGTTTTTACAATTTGTAAATATTTTTATATAAATTTATTTTAATCACGATAATATACTACCAATGAGACGAATTTTTAGAAAAAAGAACTTTTTGATCAAATGGAATTCGCTTACATAATTAAAGATGTCAAAAAATTCGATTTGTTTATCAATGGTAAGTTAATTAAGCAATGTTAATAAAGATTCCACAGGACCAGTAGTAATTATTTTTTAGGAAGAAAGACAATTTTTGAAAAAAGGACAAAAAATTCCATTTGTTTAAATAATTGAAAATTAATTTACCAGTGTTGATAAATATTCAACTAGACCAATATAAATAACTTTTAGTGAATAAAGACAAGCAAACAGTACCCGAAAGGTGGAACAGGATGGTGGAAAAGGTGGAAACGTGGAAAAGTGGACAGGAAAGGACAGGATCCTTTCCTGTCCCATTTTCCCAAACCCTAAAAAATTATTCCAAAAACTCTAAAATGTGATTTTATCCCATGCATTTTACATGGGAAACTTCAAGTCAAAAGCGGCACCTGTTAAAGTAAAAACAAAAACAGAACAAAACAAACACCAGATTTGAATAAGCTAAATAAAAAGTCACAGGTGTCATATTACCCCCAGGTGTCATATTACTCCAGGTGATTTATTACCCATTGGTGTCATATTAATCTGTGTGTCATTATCCCTTAGGTGTTATATTGCTCAATGTGGCATATTACTCTATGTGTTATATTAATTTAGGTGTCATATTACCCATTGGTGTTATAATAATCCGTGTGTCATTATCCCCCAGGCTTCATATTACCCCGCACAGGTGTCATATTACTCAGTGTGTCCTGTTACTATAGGTTTCATATTACGTAATGTGTCCGTAATTATCCCTTAGGTCTCATATTACCACTATGTGTCATATTACTCAATGTGTCATATTACTTTAGGTGTCATATTAATTCAGGTGTCATATTACTCATTGGTGTCATAATAAGCCATGTGTATTATCGTCCAGGTGTCATATTACCCCTTGGTGTCATATTAATCCGTGTGTCATATTATCCCCAAGGTGTCATATTACCCCCCAGGTGTCATATTACTCAATGTGTCATATTACTCTAAGTGTCATATTACTCCAGGTGTCGTATTACCCCTTGGTGTCATATTAATATATGTGTCATATTATCCCCAAGGTGTCATATTACCTTAATGTGTCATATGAGGCTATGTGTCAGATTACTCCAGGTGTTATATTACCTCTTGGTGTCATATTACCCCTTGGTATTATAATAATTCATGTGTCATATTATCCCCGCCGGCGTCATATCACTTAATGTGTCATATTACTCTAAGTGTCATATTACTTCAGGTGTCATATTACCCCTTGGTGTCATATTAATATATGCGTCATATTATCCCCAAGGTGTCATATTGCCCCAATGTGTCATACGACGCTATGTGTCATATTACTCTAGATTTCATGTTACTCAGGTGTTATATTACCCCTTGGTGTCATATTACCCCTTGGTATTATAATAATTCATATGTCATATTATCCCCGCCAGCGTTATATCACTCATTGTGTCATATTACTCTAAGTGTCATATTACTCCAGGTTTCATATTACCCCTTGGTGTCATAATAATATATGTGTCATATTATCCCCAAGGTTTCATATTACCCCAATGTGTCATATTACTCTAGATGTCATATTACTCCAGGTGTCATATTACCCCTTGGTATTATAATAATTCATTTGTCATATTATCCCCGCCGGCGTCATATCACTTAATGTGTCATATTACTCTAAGTGTCATATTACTCCAGGTGTCATATTACCCCTTGGTTTCATATTAATATGTGTCATATTATCCCCAAGGTGTCATATTACCCCAATGTGTCATATGACGCTATGTGTCATATTACTCTAGATGTCATATTACTCCAGGTGTCATATTACCCATTTCTCTCAGATTGATCCATGTGTCATATTATCCCCTAGGTGTCATATTACCTTCAGGTTTCATATTACGGGCAGGTGTCATATTATCCCAGGTGTCATTTTACTTCCGTTGTCATATTACTATTAAAATAGTTGGTATTTCAAATGAAAAAGATGAAATTTGATAGAAAAAAATTAATTTGAAAGCCGAACAGACGAATTTTCAGCAGATAAAGAGTTTTTTAACAGAAAATAATAAAAAAATTCAGCTAAAATGTTGAACCTTTAAGCCGAAAAACAAGTTTTTGAAATAAAAATCGATTTTTCAACCAGAAAATATGAATTTGCAGCAAAAAAAAGTTAATTTTTAACAAAAACCTTTATTTTTAGTTAAAGAAATAAATGCTGCGACTAATGGATGGAAACGTTATGTACCATGGGCTGCTTTGCACTTTGAGGAAGCGGTTTTTAATCCACTGGATAATCCTGGCCGTATATTTAACCGGCGGATAAATTTCGGCGAAGGAAGTAGAGCCAGGGCTCAGAACGTACTCAAATACCGTAAAGTAACTGTAGGTGGAGCATCGGAGAATGTAACTTTTGAGTTTGAAACAGATCAATTTGAACGCGTAATTAATGTGCGCACAATACCTAACAATATTACGAAATCAGAAGATCCGACTCTCAAGGTTTATGTTGCCTCTGTAAATTTACTAGAATTTTTGGTGTACATTGATCACATGGGAGATGTTGTTGGTGCTGCCCCTCCACCCAAGCAGCTACGAAGAGCTAGATCAGTATCACCTGCATCGAGTCAGGGAAGCAGTGGAAGCCCGCCAAGATTGCGCTGAAAACAGTGAAAGTAGGACTCCTTTTTCATTCAAAAATGTTGCCACTGTTGTCTTCAATTATTTGTATCATTTAAAGAATAAAACCCAGAATTATAATGGCTTAGATTATTTCTTCAACAATTTTTTTTCTTTAAAAAATCACAGGTGTCACAAGTGTCATATTACCCCCCAGGTGTCATATTATGCCATGTGTCATATTACTCTAGGTGTCATAATGTCCCTTGGTGTCATATTAATCCATGTGTCATATTACCACACGGTTTTATATTACTCACAGGTTACATATTACCCAAGGTGTCATTTTACTTCGGTTGTCATATTACTATTAAAATCGTTGGTATTTCAAATGAAAAAGGTGGACTTTCATAGAAAATAAAAAAAAATGTTGCCTGGTACTTGAATAGTTTCAAAATTACCGGACAGATTTATCTGTAAACTGTATTTTCCTTCAATGTTGTCTTCAATTATGTGTATCACTTGAAGAATAAAACACAGAACTATAATAGCTTAGTTTATTTTTTTAACAATTTTTTTTTCTTTAAAAAATCACAGGTGTGACTGGTGTCATATTACCGCCATGTGTCATATTATCACAAGGTTTTATATTACTCACAGGTTACATATTACCCAAGGTGTCATTTTACTTTGGTTGTCATATTACTATTAAAATAGTTGGTATTTTAAATTAAAAAGGTGGAATTTCGTGGAAAATAAAAAAAAATTTGCCTTGTACTT
Source organism: Druon quercuslanigerum (assembly GCA_010014905.2). Taxonomy (NCBI): domain Eukaryota; kingdom Metazoa; phylum Arthropoda; class Insecta; order Hymenoptera; family Cynipidae; genus Druon; species Druon quercuslanigerum. The sequence goes on from JAAAKG020017205.1 coordinate 6,923, forward strand.
AAATAGTTTCGTAATTACCGGAAAGATTTATCTGTAAACTGTATTTTCACTCAATGTTGTCTTCAATTATTTGTATCATTTGAAGAATAAAACACAGAATTATACTTGCCTACTTTATTTTTTCAACAATTTTTTTTAAATTACAGGTGTCATATTATCCCCAGGTGTCATATTAGATCATGTGTCATATTACTCTAGGTGTCATATTACTCCAGATGTCATATTACCCCTTGGTGTCATCTGAAGTCATGTGTCATATTATCCCTAGGGGTCATATTACCTCCAGGTTTTATATTACTCGCAAGTGACATATTACCCAAGGTGTTATTTTACTTCGGTTGTCATATTACTATTAAAATAGTTGGTATTTCAAAGGAAATAGATGGAACTTCAAACAAAATAAAAAAAATGTTGCCTTGTGCTTGAATAGTTTCGAAATTACCGGACAGATTTATCTGTAAACTGTATTTTTACTCAATGTTGTCTTCAATTATTTGTATCAATTGAAGAATAAAACACAGAATTATACTTGCCTAGTTTATTTTTTCAACAATTATTTTTAAATCATGTTTCATATTAGCCCCAGGTGTCATATTACATCATGTGTCATATTACTCCAGAAGTCATATTGCCCCTTGGTGTCATAATAATTCATGTGTCATATTATCCTCAGGTGTCATATTACTTGCAGATTCTATATATCTTGCAGGTGACATATTGCCCCAGGTGTCATTTTTCTTCCGTTGTCGTATTACTATTTAAAATGTTGGTATTTCAAATGAAAAAGATGAAATTTCACAGATAAAATAAAAATAAAATAAAATTAAAAAAAACAAAAAAGTTGTCTCGTACTTAAATTTTTTCAAAATTATCGGACAGACTAATCTCTAAACTGTATTTTTACTCTCTGTTGTCTTGAATTATTCGTACGATTTGAAGAATAAAACAGAGAATTATAATTTCCTAGTTCATTTTTTGAAAATTTTTTTTTCCTAAAAAAATCACAGGTGTCATATTACCTCCAGGCGTTATATAACATGTGTCATATTACTCTGGGTGTCATATTACTCCAGGTGTTGTATTACTCGCAGGTGACATATTAGTCCAGGTATCATTTTACTTCCGTTGCCATAATACTATTAAAATTGTTGGTATTTCAAACGGAAAATATGGAATTTCATTGAAAATAAAAAAATAAAAATTTTACCTTTTACTTAAATTGTTTCAAAATTATCGGACAGATTTATCTCTAAACTATATTTTTACTCACTTTTTTCTTAAGTTATTTGTATAATTTGACTTCCGTTGTCACAATAATATTAAAATAGTTGGTATTTCAAATGAAAAAGATGGAATTTCATATAAAATAAAAAAACAAATATGTTGCCTTGTACTTAAATTGTTTCAAAATTATCGGTTAGATTTATCTGTATTTTTACTCTTGATACCTTTGGTTATTTGTATGATTTGAAAAATAAAACAGAGAATTATAATTGCCTAGTTTATTTTTTCAACCATTTTTTTTCCTTCAAAACATGACAGGTGTCATATTACCCCCAGGTGTCATAGTACTACATGTGTCATATTACTCTAGGTGTCATATTACTCCAGATGTCATATTACCCCTTGGTGTCAACTTAAGTCATGTGTCATATTATCCTACAGGTGTCATTTTACTTTCGTTGTCACAATAATATTAAAATAGTTGGTATTTCAAATGAAAAAGATGGAATTTTGTATAGAATAAAAAAAAAAAAAAATGTTGCCTTGTACTTAAATTGTTTCAAAATTATCGAACAGACTTATCTGTAACCTGTATTTGCACTCACTGTTATCTTCAATTATTTGTATTCACAGAATTATAATTGCCTAGTTAATTTTTTCAACAAATTTTTTTTTCTTTAAAAAATTAAACTTGTCATATTACCCCCAAGTGTCATATTACGTAATGTGTCATATTACTCTAGGTGTCATATTACTCCAGGTGTCATATTACCCATTAGTGTCATATTATTCCGGGTGTCATATTATCCCCCAGGCGTCATTTTACTTCCGTTGTCATATTACTATTAAAATAGTTGGTATTTTAAATGAAAAAGATGAAAAAAATTCTTAAACTTCCAACCAAGGAGATTAAGTTTCATTCATAAATATGAATTTTCGTAAATAAAATTAATTTTCAAACAAAGTTGTTGAATCCAAATTTTCAAAAACAAAATTTGCACACCAAAGAATTTGCAACAAAGAAAGTTTTTTCATTTAAAAGAAAAAAATGTTTAACAAAGTGGTGGAATTTTCAAGCCAAAAAGACGAAGCTTCTAAAAAACACTTAAAATTTTTACCCAAGAATATGGATGTTTAACCAAAAAAGGGTAACTTTTCAACTAAAAATATTCAAGTTTCAACCAAAAATAGAACATTTTCGTCCAAGGAAATTAAATTTCAACAAAATATTTCAGTTTTCAAGCAGAAATTGAATTTTTAAATAATATGATAAATTGGCTAAAAAATATAATAGATGATATTTCAATTGAAATTTTTTTTAATTTTAAATAAAAAACATTTGACCAAAAATATAAATATCAACTAAATAGCTGGGTTTAATTTTCAGTAAAAAACATCATTCCCAAACATAAAAAATAAATTTTTAACAAAATAGTGCAATTTTCTGCCTAAATAAAACTTTTTAACAAAATAATATAATCTTCAACGAAAAATAATCAAATTTCAAAAAAAAATGGAATAGTTTAATTTTCAGTAGAAAAAGTTAGTTCTCAAACTAACCAAAAAAAGAATTTTTCGCAAAATAGTATCAATGTTCTCCAACAGAAAGTTGAATTTTTAATGAAATTTTTTCAGTAAGAAGTAAAATAAGTTTCGAACAAATTATAGAATATTCAAGTCCAAAAAATAAGATATTTTTGTATCCAAAATATGAAAGTAGAATTTTCAGTTAAAAATAATAATAAATTTTAACTAAATATAGTTAGGTGTTCTTATTGAGATGTATTAAATCCGGTCCCGTTACAAAAAAAAATGGGAATTTTTTAGGAAACAGAGGAAAATAGTTTTCTTTAAAAAGGAGAGAAATTTGTTAAAATTGTACCCTTTTGGCTTTTTTAAAGAATTTATTTCATTCTCGTAATAATATTTGATTGAATCCAAACCTTTTAATAAAAGCGGTTAATCAGAATATTAGAGTTTTCATCAGGGTTTTCATCCAAGCTGCGGATTTCTCTGACGACTGCTTCAGCGCCTCAGATAATTAACCCGAGATTACGAGAAAATCTGCGTTTAATTTCCGTTGAAAACGAAGCCACCCTTGCAGTTCTATTCTGGACATTGCCCTCGTAATGTACACTTACACAGCTTGAGGTCCAACAAGAATTAAGAACCTCATAATATCCTCGGCTAGACATTTTTTTTATTTTTTCGAAGAAAAATCTATATTTTTAAAGTTTTGTCCATTGTTTTCGTCCATTCGTCTGTTATACTTTTTACCGAGAAGGTGAAGAGAAAGAAATTAAGGGGAATTTAAGGGTCGGAACTAGGGGAATGAAGGGTACATGAAGGGTGACAAAAGTGAAGGTAAATAAGGTGTGGTGAAATGAGGAAAATTGAGGGAAAATGAGGTTAAGTAATGGGTCTGAGGGTAACGGAATTGAGGACGAGTGGAATAAATTAGGGAAGATAAAGTATGAGAAGTGAGGAAAAGAGGGCGCAGGGGAAGTTAGGGGAGAGAAAGTATAAGAAGTAAGTAAATTAGGTGAAGGTAAGTGGGAGAAGTGGAGGATGTGGGAGTAGGGACAGTGAGAGACTAGAAGTAGTGGAAGTAAGTGTAAGTGTGGTGTAGAAAAATGAGAAGTGAAGGGAAATAATGGTTATGAAGGTAAAGTAAACGAGGAGAGTGGAATTAGGACAAGTAGGAAAAGTAGGAGAAATGATGGAAGTGAAAGAATAGCAAGTGAGAAAAAGAGGGCGCATGGAAAAAGAGGAGAGTAGAAGTAGGAAAAGTAAGGGAATGAGTCAAGGAAAAGTGGGAGAAGTAGAGAAAGTGGTAGTTGGGAAAATGGCGATAGTAGAAGTATGAGCAATAAGGGTAAATTAGATATGAAAAAATTAGGAGAAGTGGAGGAAAGTAAGGATAAAAAATAGGTATGAAGGTAAGGAAAATGAGGGGAGTGAAGATAGTACAAGTGGGAGAAATGAGAGCAGTGGAAGTATAAGAAGTGAGGAGATGGAAGTAGGAGGAGTAAGAAAATGAGGTACGAGAAATTATCAGAATTTGTGAGAGTAGGGGAAATTAGGAGAGTAGATGTACGGCAAGTGAGGGTCAATAAAGTGTAAATAAATCAGGAGAAGTAAGGGTAAATTAGGTGTGGAGAAATGAGGAGAAGTAAGGTTAAATAATGATTGTGGAAGTGTGGGAAATGAGTGGTGTTGAAATAAGAAAAGTAGGAGGAGTGGGAGAAATAACGAAAAAGCAAGTATCGTAAATGAGGCGATGAGTGCACAGGGGAAGTGAGGGCAGCGGGATTCGAAAAAGTAAGAATATGGTGTAAGAGGAAGTAGGAGAATTGGAAGAAGTGGTGGGAAGGAAAGTAGGGGAAGTAAGTACATTGGATGTAGTAGAAAGTGGGAGTAGAAGAAGGAGTAGGGTAAATGAGGGTAAATAATGTTGCGATAAATGTGGAGAAGTGAGGGTAAATAATGGTTGTGGAAGTAAGCGAAATGAGTGGAGTGGAAATAATACAAGTAGAAGAAGAAGGAAAAATAAGGAAGTATAGGAAGTGAGGAAGAGGGCACAGAGTAAGTAAGGTCAGGGTAAGTAGGAGAAGTGAGGAAATAAGGTGAAAGTAAGTGGAAGAAGTAAAGGGTGTGGTAGTTGGGAAAGTGAGAGACTAGCAGTAGTAGAAGTAAGTCTAAGTGAGGTGAAGAAAAATGAGAAGTGATGGTAAATAATGGTTATGAAGGTAAAGGAAACGAGGAGAGTGGAATGAGGACAAGTAGGAAAAGTGGGAGAAATGAGGGAAGTAACAGAATAACAAGTGAGGAAAAGAGGGCGTATGGGAAGTGAGGAGAGTAGAAGTAGGAAAAATAAGGAAATGAGTCGAGGAAATGTGGGAGAAGTAGAGAAAGCGAGAGTTCAGGAAATGACTAGAGTAGAAGTATGGTGAAGAAGTGGAGGAAAGTGAGGGTGAAAAATGGGTGTAAAGGTATGGGAAATGAGGGGAGTTATGATAGTACAAGTGGGAGAAATAGGAGCAAGGGAAGTATGAGAAGTGAGGAGATAGGAAGTGGAAGAAGTAAAAAAATGAGGTTAGGGAAAGTAAGAAAAGTGGTGAAGATAAATAAGGAGAAGTGAGAGTAAATGAGGTGTGGAGAAATTAAAAGAAGTATGAAGTGAGGCGATGAGTGCGCAGGAGAAGTGAGCGGAGCAGGAATCGAAAAAGAGGATATGATGTAAGATGAAGTAGGAGTATTTGAAGAAATGACGGGAGGGGAGAAGAGAGCATAAATAATGGTTGTGGAAGTTAGCGAAATGAGTAGAGAGAAAATAAGACAAGTAGGAGAAGTGGGCGAAATAAGGAAAGAATAAGTATAGGAAGTGAGTAAGAGGGCACTGAGTAAGTAGGGGGAGGGAAAGTAGAAGAAGTAAGGAAGTGAGGTAAGAGGAATAAGGAGAAGTGGGAGAAGTGGAGGAAGCAGAAGAATAGAAAATAAGGAAAGTGGAAGTAGGTAAAATGAGGATAAATAATGTGTGGTTAAATCAGGAAAAGGGACGATAAATAATAGTTATAGAAATAAGGAAAATAAGGGAAGTGGAAGTAGGGCAAGAAGGAGAAGTTGTAGAAACGAGAGCAGAGGAATTATATGGAGTGAGTGGATGGGGAGTAGGAGAAGTAAAGAAATGAGGTGACGGAAAGTAGGAAACGTTTTTGGGAGTAGGTGAAACGTGGAGAGTAGAATTACGGTTATTTCTGGTAAATGAGGTGTAGAAAAATGAGGAGAAGTGAGAGTAAATAATAGTTGTGGAAGTAAAGTAAATGAGGGAAGTGGAAGTAGGAGAAGTAGTAGAAATGAGGGGAGAGAAAGTATAGAAAGTGAGTGGTAAAAGAAACAGAGGAAGTGATAAGAAATTACGGGAGTGGTAATAGGGGGATTGGTGAGAGAGAAGGTAGTAGAAGTAAGATGAGGGAAACTATTGGAAGAGAGGAAAATGATGGTGGCAAGCAAGGTTTAATGTGGTTATGGGAGTGGAAAAAGAGGAGTGTTAGCTGTGGAAGTGAGGAGAAGAGGAAAGAAGGAGAAGCTAAAGTTAAAGTGTGGGGAATGTTTAAAGGAAAGGTTAAAACTTAATTCACGTCCTAATTGAATCGCTTGAAAGCGCATTTTATTCACTAAGTATATTAAAAGTTTGCTAATGACTCATTTCTGAGAGGAATATGAATCCAAACAAAATTCCGAGGAGTGTGGATGTTTTCTTGCTACTTAAAGTTCTCTCGCTAAATGAAGCATCTCTTGCAAAAAAAATTTCTATAACTTTCTCATTAATTCGAACCCTTAAATGAAGGGAACTGTTTAATTAAACATTTCTGGAACATTTATAGTATACAAGAGGGGAGTATTACAGCAATATCAGCGGAAATGTAAACTGGACCATTTTAGATCGATTTGAGAATCCGCTTACTCGAGGTTGTACGTAACGAACTTGCCAATGAGTCGGATGCAGCGTTGTTGATTGTATCACTGTGTTTGTGTTGACCTGTCGAAGTTTCCGGATATTGAGACAATCACCCAGACGTACATTCTAATTACAAGTAAATTGCAATGGTTCTAATCTAGAGAATACATTCGAAGCCCTTCATGAGCAGAGTTGCAGTTTTAGCTAGCTGCTATGCAATCAGCAGCTAAGCAGTTAACAAAAGGAAACTTATTTTTTCGGGTTTGCAGCCACGGACAGAAATCCTTTTAGTTTCGGTCGGTTTCTCTTCCTTCTATTTTACTTTTTCTATCGTGGGGAATTGACGGGAAATTAAGAATGTATTAGTAGGAAAATTGAGGGGAAATAAGAGTAGGTGAAATATGGGAAATGAATGTAGAGAAAATGGGGAAAACAGGGGTGGGTATGTAGGGGAAATGAGAGGAGGGGCAGTGATGGAAAATAAATGACATTGAAGTAGAGAAAGTGCGAGGAAACTAAAGGAAAGGAAATAAGAAACATTAGGAGAGAAGTGAGGGAAGTAAGGGAAAAGGAGGAAAGGGAAAGTGGGGAACGTAACGCGAAATTAGGGAACGGGAATCAGGAGAAATGGGAGGAATGATCGAAAGGGAAGTAGGAGAAACTATAACAGAATAATTGAGGGGCAACAATGGGGTAGGTGAAGTTAAGGGAAATTCAAGGGAAGTTGGGAAAGTGAGGAGAGCGAGAGAAGTAGGTGAAAAAGAAGTTGGGGCTGGAAAGCGAAGTTAAGGTTGAAGTGTGGGAAAAGGAAGTACGAGAATATAAAGTTTTTTTTATTTTTTACTTCAATAAGAGAGAATCTAAATATTACGTAATTCTTTTAGTGACTTTTGAGATTTAGTGATTTTTTATTAAAAATTTATATTTTTTAATATAGAATTCAACTATTTGATTTAAAATTAACGTTTTTAGTAGAAAATGCAAGTACATTATTGGAAATTCATTTGTCGATAAATCATCTTCTTGTATAAAATTAATCTTCTGGTTTAAAAAATAAACTTTTTTGTTAAAATGCAACTGATTCGTTCAATGTTGAACTTTTTTATAGAAAATTATTTTTTAAGATTTATCATTTTAGTTGAAAATTCATATCTTCAGTTAAAAATTATAGTTTTTTAACAAATATTTTTTAAGCTTCGAAAATTATCTGCTTGGTTTGAAGTAGAACTACTTTGTAAAAAAAATTCTTTTTTTTGTTTAAGATACGCTTAAATTCAAAATTAAACTTTTGGTCCTTAATTAACTCTTTTGTTGAAAATTTATTTTTCCGGTTCAACTACTTAACAATTTGGTAAAAAATTAAAACAATTTAGTTGAAAATTAACTTTTTTCAAAAATCATATTTTATGATAAAAATATACCTACTTTGGAAGAAAATGTAACGAATTTGGTTAACAATTAAGCTAGTTTATTGAAAAATAATCTGTTTATTCAAAAATTTAAGAATTTTGTTGTAAAATCTTTGTTTTTTTCTAGTGAAAAATTGATTTTATTGTTAATTTTACATGTTAATTTTGTTTGTCCACTGGTCTATATCAATATTATTAAAATATGGATAAGTTTTAAGATTGTGAAAAAAATGTCTCTATCTCCGCTGTGATCTAAACCCAGGACCTTCAGATTTCCGGTCTGATGCTCTTACCAACTGAGCTGCGGAGAGACGAGAAGAAGGTCCTGGGTTTAGATCCCAGCGCAGACAGAGACATTTTTTTCACAATCTTAAGATTTATCAATATTTTAATAATATTGATATAGACAAGTAGACAAACAAAATTAAAATCTAAAATTAATAATAAAATATTTCCTGGTCAATAAACCTAAGATCAACAATTAAAATTGATTTTATATCTGAAAATGTAACTATTCCATTTTTGGCTGAAAACTGAACTGACTGAACAAAAATTCAACTAGTATTTTTTTAAAATTAAATTTAATTGAAAATTTAGCGATTCTATCTTTTGTCAAAATTTCAACTGTTAAGTAAAAAAATCATATTTCTGCCTTAACAATTTTAAATTTGGAAAGAAAATCAAACTGTTTGGTTGAAAAAAATTTTTTGTTAAAAAAGCATATTTTTAGTTGAAAATTCAACTGCTTCAGTAGAAAATATAACTATTTTGGTTATAAATTAATCTATTTGTTTGACAATTTAACTCTTGCTAAAAATTAATTTTCTTTTCAATCGCTTGAAAATTCGATATTCATGTTAAAAATTACTTTTTTTAAACTGAAAATTTAAAAATTCAATTTTTAGTTGAAAATTTATCTTCTTAGTTGAAAATCGAACTATTGCGTTGTCAATTTTTCTTTCTTAATAGAAAATTGCCCTTTTTTTATTAAAAATTCTTCTTTTTCAGCTTAAAAGTGAACTGTTTTCTTAAATATTCACATTTCGGCCCGAAAACTTAACTTTTTTTACATTCTTTTTCGTTGAATTCATCTATTTAAAAATTTGTTTTTTCTTTGCTTTAAAATAATGATTTTTCAACTAAAAAACAAACTTCAGTTTTGAGTTTCTAAATTATCTTTATCACTTCAAAATTCGATAATTTGGTTGCAAATTCATGAATTTTATTAAAAATTCTTTCTTTTAATTTAAAATTCATTTTTTTAAGTCACCATTATTAGTTACAAATTAACCTTTCTTTTCTGAAAATAAACTTTTTGTCAAAAATTCAACTTTTTAAATTGAAAATACAACTACCGCCTTCCACAAAATTTTCTTTTTGATTGAGACGTATACGTTCGATAATTTAAAGGCTGGAGGGGCCCCCACCTCTACCACGACCTTGAGGTTATTTTTGTCAAGCGACGTTCATTGGCTGCCCGGCCTGGTATTGATGCGCGCGCTGTTAGCAACGTTTTAAACTGCGCATGTGCCGAAGAGCTCCCGATTTTCGGGCCTCTTTTTAAGTGGTCAGCCACTGACGCAAAGGAAAGCGTACATGGACTGTGGTGGGAGGTGACGGAACCGCGCAATTTCAAATAGACGAGATTTCAAATTAATTCAAATTAAATTCCAATTAATTTTTGTGGTCAATAATATTGTGCTTCTTTAATCTATCGCTACAGATTTAAACTTTATTTTTTAACCAGAGAAATATCACGCTCTACGAAACTTCATTAAGTAAAATGTTTACTGCGTCAATATTTTTTTTATATAATTTATTATTCAAATTGAATAATGTTTTTATTTATTTTCATCTTCTGTTGCAGAACATTATCGAAGATTTAAAGAGCGAATTGGGTGGAAAGTTTGAAGACGTAATAGTGGCTTTGATGACACCACCCGTCGAGTTTATGGCCAAACAACTTCACAAGGCGATGTCTGGCATTGGAACTGAAGAGGAGACTCTGGTAGAAATTCTCTGTTCACGAGATAACAACGAAGTGGGGGAAATTGTCGAAGCCTATGAAGAGCGTGAGTACAAAAATTAATCTTTTTCATAAAAATTTTAAATTACTTAAGAAAATATAAAATATATTTGTAGAGCCTTGATGGTCTCGAAATTTAATTGCTCTTTTTAAGTTACTTTTTAAACCTTAAAAGATGAACGTTTAACTAAAAAGAGATTAGTTTAATCTATTGGTTGAATTTTCGAAAAAAAAATTTAATTTTTAGACAATTTGAGCCAACAACAGTTGCACTTTCAATAAAATAATAAAATAATGTAAATGAAAAATAATTAAATTTAAGAAAATATTTGAAATATGTAACAAAAAAGATTACAATTCAAGAAAATAAATAAATTTTCAACAAAATAGTAGAATTTGTAAATTGCTCATTATTCTACAAAAGAAATCTATTTTTATCTAAATAGATAAAGATTAAACAAAGAATGAAGAAAAGCGCTGGAGATTCAACCAATAAAAGAATTTTTTTTTAATATGTTATATTGTTTTATATATCAAGGACGAATTTTCAAACAAAAATATTCAATTTCCACCAAAATTTTAATATTATTTTTAATAATTTTAACAAAAAAGATTAAATTTTAACAAAAAAAATATTTTCAAAGCAATGCGTCAATTTTCAACCAAAACAGAATTATTTTAACAAAAACAGAATTATTTTCAACAACAAAAGATGAATTTTTAAACAAGAAGAATTATTTCAAACAAAAAAAATTAATTTTTAATTAAGAATAATTTCCTTCAGAATATTTTTGAATTTTAAAATTAAATTTTTCAATTGAAAATTTCTTAATTAAAAACCGTTATACTGCAATTATTAAAATTTAAATTGATGAATTTTGAAAGTTATATATGTAATTTTAAGCAATTTTGAGCTAGTAGTATTATCCAGATTTTTTTTTCTTATTTTTGAAAATATTATTAAGTATTTTTAAAAATTAATTTTTCTAACAAAAAATATTTATAGTTTTTCTAGAAATTTGGTATACAGTTTTTATTTATTTAAACCTTTTTCAAATGCTTATAATTTCTAATTTATATCTTCTAATTTTTCAAATCTTTTCAAATTTTAAATTATTTTGGATTTTCAAGCAGAAAAGATAAATTGTCAATTCAAAATATCAATTTTTAAGGTACAATGTAACTCTTAGCAAAAAGATTTTTTTTAGCAAAATAGTTAAATTTTCTACAAAAGAAATGAATTTGCAACTCAAATGATTTTTTTTTAATTTATGAAAATAGTAAAACATTAAACTAAAAAGTCGAATTTTCATGCAAAAAGCTTATTTTTAAACCAGGAAGATTAATTTTTAATGAAAAAGGTGAATTATCAACAAAAAAATGAAAAAATCAACAAATAGTTGTTCCATTTTAAATTATGCATTTAATTTTTTCAAACATAACTAACAAGTATCAATGACATTTTTAATAGTTATTATTTCAAGAAAGAATAGGGATTTTAAATTTGAATTAAAAAATTGAATTCAAGTATAAACATTCAATTTTCAAAAAATATTGAATCCAAAACCAAAAATATCGACTTTCATTTTAATGTATCAATTTTGAACAAAAAATTTAATATTTACAACAGGAAAATTAGAATATTTATTTTGTCCAAAAAAAAAAGATGTTTATTTAATCAATTTTCGATTTAAAATACCAATAGTTAGCCCAAAAATGGAATTATTAAATTTTCAGTTAAAAAAATTAATTTCAAACTAAAAATATAAACAAATTTTGAACAAAATACTTAAACTTTTGACTAAAACTATAAATCTTATTAAAAATTAATTCTTAACCACAAGAGAATAAGAATAATAATAATAAAAGATAAGATAAGATAAAACATATATTACTTTTCTCCAAAAAATATAAATTTTCTGAAATAATTTTCAAATAAATATATCAATAGTTAAAATATCAATTAATTAATTTTCTACTAAAGAGAAATTTTAAATAAAATAGTTTAATTTTTAGCGTTAAAAATTAATCAACTAACACGATGAATATTGAAAAAAAAATTAATTCTTGAGAACAAGATAAACTATAAAGATTATCAAAAAACGTAGAAGTTTTAAAAATAAATTTTCAATTAAAAATATAAAAAAATAATTTTCATCTAAAAACATATAATGAAAAAATCAAAATCAACAAAAAGTTGTTCCATTTTAAATCATGCATTTAATTTTTTCAAACATAACTAACAAGTTTCAACGAAATTTTTAATAGTTATTATTTCAAGAAAGAATAGGGATTTTAAATTTGAATTAAAATAATTGAATTCAACTATAAACATTCAATTTTCAAAAAATATTGAATCCAAAACCAAAAATATCGACTTTCATTTTAATGTATCAATTTTGAACAAAAAATTTAATATTTACAACAGGAAAATTAGAATATTTATTTTGTCCAAAAAAAAAAGATGTTTATTTAATCAATTTTCGATTTAAAATACCAATAGTTAGCCCAAAAATGGAATTATTAAATTTTCAGTTAAAAAAATTAATTTCAAACTAAAAATATAAACAAATTTTGAACAAAATACTTAAACTTTTGACTAAAACTATAAATCTTATTAAAAATTAATTCTTAACCACAAGAGAATAAGAATAATAATAATAAAAGATAAGATAAGATAAAACATATATTACTTTTCTCCAAAAAATATAAATTTTCTGAAATAATTTTCAAATAAATATATCAATAGTTAAAATATCAATTAATTAATTTTCTACTAAAGAGAAATTTTAAATAAAATAGTTTAATTTTTAGCGTTAAAAATTAATCAACTAACACGATGAATATTGAAAAAAAAATTAATTCTTGAGAACAAGATAAACTATAAAGATTATCAAAAAACGTAGAAGTTTTAAAAATAAATTTTCAATTACAAATATCAATAGTTAAGCAAAAATGGAATACTCAAATTTTCAGTTAAAAAAAAATAATTTTCATCTAAAAACATAAACCAATTTTTAACAAAACTGTTACATTTTTAGCATAAAGAAATAAATTTTCCATTCAATACATTGTTGTCAAAGGAATCGAAGTTTTAAAAATTAATTTTCAATTAAAAATATTAATTGTTAACTGAAAATGGAAAAGTAAAATTTTTAGTTTAAAAAATTAATTTTCAATTAAATAGAAAGAAAGTTTTAACAAAATAGTTGAATTGTTTAATTTAAATTATCAATATTTAAACAAGAATGGCAGAAACAAGTTTTCAGTTAGAAAAATTAATCTGAATTAAATTATTGTTATTATGTTTAAAAAAATTTTCTCGTACACAAAAATTAATTCTTCTTAAAAATATCGACAATGAACCAAATATAGAACATTCAACTTTTCAGTTTCAAAAATGAATTTTCAATTTGCACAATTTTCAACTAGTGAAAGCTTCTAATGTGTCCCCTAAGGGTTTACATTTTTCATTCACCCTCTTCCTATTCCTTAACACACCTCCCACAC